>DVZL01003377.1:0-14058 GCA_018236625.1 Lasaia peninsularis
GTCTTTTTTAGAGAAGATAAGCTAGTTATAACAAGAGACTTTTTAAAAGATAAGCTACTATAATAATTTGAGGCAGAATAAGCTTCTGATGGTAAAACACAATCGTGCGCTGTAGAAACCATAATTTAAATAATAATAAGAGCAGATTTTTTATTACATATGCGGGTACAATCATGCACCTGCAAAATAAAAGAAAGTCCAACCGCCCAAATGACGTAATTTCTACGTACTTTTTTGCTGGATAAGACGGCGAACAAGGCCACGATTCTCCCGATAGTAAGAGACCATCGTTAATGGTCGCTCTTCTGTGACCGGAATATTAGGCCTAATGCGTCTTCCATACCTTCCGGATCGGAACGCAACACTGTCATGGCGGCAGTAATAAGTAAAGCGGTGAATCCATACGTAGACGAATTGTTGAGCAGCATTATCGATATTATTTCTGTCCTAGATAATGTAGCAAGTATTCTAATAATTTCAATTGAAACATTTTATGTAGTCTATGTGTAAATACCAAGGCTTTTTGATGAGGACAGATTTTTTGTCCAACCTTTTCTTTTACATCTTTTAACTTTTAAATAAACATACATAAAAAATAATTTATGGATTTTTAAACCCTATTTTACTGTAATTATGTTGTTTTAAAACGTTTCAGCCAAAAATAATCCTCTATTATTATAATTTTAATGTAAAACTGTTTGTTGAATATATTTTAATTATATTTTGCATTGCTATAATTAGGTATGTTTTGATTTTTTATGCTAGATTTAGGCCTCGTTTAAATTCTCGTAGCGATCAGACGTATCAATATACAAGTTTTCTTTGAATTTTCGCACTCGTAGTAATAGGATTTTCACGTGCACGAATAATTCGACGAATTGTTCGCATAATATCTAAACGCATCGTAAATGGCTTCTTCGTGTGTATTCGGGACACGTCACAAAGATTTTTTCTCGTGCACGAATTATTCGACGGTTTGTTTGTCGAATAACTGAATGTGTAATGTTATGTAAGGACTTTTTGTGGTGATTTTATTGCTACAAACTTGACTACACTAATATTAAACTCTGACCTATGTTATGATATTGGTTTAAGTTATTAGAAATAAAAAACTAAAACATCTGTCATTTTGACGAGCTAAAACTTTGTCGTCTTAATGTAATAACAGAAAATAAAGTAGTTACTTCAGCAAAAATGGAACTCTTATAAATCTAATTTCACTGTTGTCTAGTCTAGTCTCTGTCAATAAGAATTACTAAATGTTACTATAACACTTATAAAATTAAAGTATAATACTCTATTTCACATATACCTTAGACAAACGGTTTTTGTGACGCGTCTATATAATTCTAAAATTTACCATCGGATCGAAACGCGGTCTCTCATGGAGAAGATCCGATGAAAGAAAATCAGTGGGCTTAACTTTTTTCTCTTATCTATACAAATAAATAAAGTTGGAGTGTCTGTATGTCTCTGAAACGGCTGAACCGATCTTGACGGGACTTTCACTGATAAACAGCTCATCTAATATGGAAAGGCTTAGGCTTCTTTTATTTTAGAAATGTATAAAATAAAAAAAAAACGCGGATGAACTAAAAAAACCCGAGCAAAGCTCGGACACCTAGGTACTATACTAACAATTTGAATAGTTCTCAACAGTTACAAACATTTCAAGATAATATGTTATGAAATGAAAACCAGTGATATTGTTGTTAAATGATGTGTGTCTGTCGCGTGATTTGATCACTATGTTTTGAAAACCAGCCAAGAATGTTTAGATTTGAAATGTCACTTACGTAAATGAAAATCGTCTTCATAATTTATTGGTTTGCCAGCGTTGTCATCACATAATTTTAATGCGGTTCTCTCTGAGTTTTCACGTCTGCTCGCCAGTTCTTGCAAGATACCTAGCTCTATCAAATAGTAATGTAATTGTAAGCAAAGAAAAATAGCTGATTTTTTTCCAAAGACGTACGCGTTCAAATAAATTAAACAATTTGTTCATCTTTACGATGTCCTAGTATATTGACTGTTCAATAGGTATATTAAACTTTAGACACATTTAGAACCAAACGCGGACTAAGTCGTGGACACGGCTAATTGTTACTCATATAAGAGATGCAAAAAATGTTTTTATCTAATTAAATTCAAACGCAAATAACGTCGCTGGAACAGCTAGAAATAAATAAAATCTCTACATAGAGTTAAGATACAATAAGTTCAAAAAATATTTTTGGTAAAAAAATGAGGATTCTTTATAACATTTTATCCTAATTGTTTTTTTAAAGTATCATGACTTTATCTAAATGTATAATATTTATGTACTCGGCAGTCATAAATATTTTTATTTATTTTATAGCAATTTCATTTCACGACTTCTTAACTTTTTAAATGAAAAAATAGTCCATATCTTTTCGTTATCTTTATTGTTTTCTAAATAAAGCATTCTAAATTTTTCAATAAATTATAATAATTAATTAACAAATTAATGATAATAACTGAATTATTTAGTAAGCCTCATTTAAAATACCATTGCAGATGAAATTACAGAATATCAATTTGTTATGCAAGTAGTAAAATTTACGGATTTCTGTAGTTTCTGTTGGATTAGCGCCAAACGTTATTTTGTTTCCCAGTTAATGTAATGTACAACTAACAATATGCAGTTTCCTTTTATTTGTCGCTTTTAGAAATAGGTTTTACTATTAAATTATTTATTTTTTATGTTTTAAGTTAAATTAAATTAAGGAATTTAGAGTTATAATGTTTTTATTTTCTGTGTTGTCTACTGAGACATACGACAAAAATGAGACAAAATGGTAGAAGCTATGGTACTAGCGTCGCATAACAATGGAAGAGTCTTGGTCTGACAATTGTGTTCACTTATTTTACGAAAATAGTAAGAGGTTTTTTAGGCAAATAGATTTTGCCATCACAATCACAATACTTAAAGAAATTGCAAACCCCCTGCCGTATCCATCGACAACGGCCAGTTCATAATATACAAGAGGGTTCTTGAATGTAGCTGTTTGTAATCTAATTAATTAGAAACTATAAGAACGCCGGCGAAACCCAACTTGTATGTGTGGGGAATTCGAAATTAGGAGAACGATATTGAGTAGTGACCTCAGTTCGTGACTTGCGGGGCGAATGTCGGCTACATGGTTGGCCCCGTACATCCACAATCTAACGATCAACCATAATAAACACCTACAAAGCTACGCACGTACTAAACCACTCCGTGCGGACACAAATTGCTTTTGTTCGAATCGAACGTGCTGTCTTAGGAGTGCAATTATTTCCTCCTTATTGCGGTTGACGGTTGATGGACATACAAAAGATACTACTATAAATAATTGATGGGCTTTTACTTTACTAGCATTAGGTTATAGCGGTGTTTTTATTATAAATTACAAAATTTAAGCTAACATATTGCTATGGTGAACACTCTATAACTCGGACAAACAATGAGCAATGTTTTTGTATGTATCTTATAAAGGTTTTCATTTATTTCGTTTTTTAAAAGGTAAGTTTGAAATGAGTTAGATTATTAGTAGTTCTTACACAGATAAGACGTCTTACTGTAGATTTCTAATACCAAAATATACATACCAACTTGTCTGATTTAATGAGATGAGTCAGTTATATAGACTTTTAGGAAGTCATAATCTTGAATGTATACGCCGAGTAATCTTGAGTGTCACGATTCTTTCATACTTGTCTAGCTTCCTCCGCATTCATTACTGACTTCATACAAACACATCGGTTACGGAGAGTCTTGACTCACTAAAAATGTTCACTTCTGACAAATTAAAAACTAATTCTCAATTAATACAGATGTGTTTTAGTGAAATATAGAAAGAACTCTTTTTTTATTTCTTTGTTACACAGCAACTACTTAACAAGTTACATAAGTTGTTTTGCTGTACGTTTGAAATATTTCCAACAATATTTATTACAATAATATAATATTATAATAATCAAGGGTTTTTCTCTTTGCTGGATGGGATTTATAAAAGATTCGTATCTTTAGCAAATTACTTTGGTTGTTATGTTATTATAAGGAGTGAAATTAATTTCCACCTAATAAAGATGGACGGTGAAGGGACTTAAAATAAAAATAGTTGCTTTTGATAATTGACGGGCTTTTTTTTGAATTTATACCATTGAGGATCAAATTCGAATTTCAAGCCAATATTGAAATTAGGGCTAGGAACTTGAAATTTATTGTATTTCGATGTAATTATTAAATTTATACCGAATTGTTATAAGTACCGTGTATATTTGAAGATCTATAGATCTATCTATTCTCTATATATATATTAAAAGCAAAAGTGATTGAATGATAATCTTATCATCTTATCACCGGCTAGAAATTTCGCACACATAATATTACTTATTCCCCTTATGACTTAGGTATTCGTTAACAAATTTTCAAATTTTATTCCTCAAGGGGGTGAAATAGGGCATCAAACTTATGTAAACTAATTTATTTGTCCGGAATACACGCTGTACTATCCTAAGAACTTTTCATTTAATTTTATCTATCATTGTATTTAAGAAACACGAATTGAAATGCCGTTAGAATTAAATTAGATTTTCAACACACATTGATCTGTTGGTGTGATTAATCAATAACTATGTTAATTAATCAATAACTTACGTGTAAATTTAAGATCACAATTTACACTTCTACGTTATTATACTACCTCAATTCAATTATGTTTTTTATGGATCCAGAAATAATCAATTTGCTTAAATTAATTGAGTTAAATGTAATGTAATTTCTTCATTAATTATTATCACTGAGGCAAAAATAATATTAAACATTTTTCTAATATGTCTGTGTTTAAAAGAAGTGGAATAATAATCTTTTCCTCGTGTTGGTCCGGGTCTTCTGCGTCCTACAGACCATCTAATTTTAATTGTTAATTGGGTTATATCAACTAAATCACTGGTGGTGTGTAGCCACTTGCCTGGATTGGGATTTAGCGTCTTATTTATTTCTGCTGCTATAATGACATTGTCGTGTGCCGTCCGGAGGGTAAGGTATCCGGTACTTGCTCGTCTGGCCTAACACCCCAACCACAGGACAGGACATCTACGGTTTCTATTTGTAGAAGCCGTGTAGTGGGCGTGGTTGCTTTTTCCCACCAAAAATGTGCAAAAATTACATCATTAGGGCTGTTGGGCTATCCCGGCGGACTTCGTATCGCCCGCAGTTAGGGGTACGAAAAATAGATAACAACCTATCCTGAATATAAAATTTTATCAAAAACGGCTCCACCGTTTCAGATAGAATGTAGTAACGTTTGCGACACGGAATTTTTATACATTTAGAAAGATATGTCATGTGTAATTCCCCTAATTTGGAAAGCCATTAGATAGTCGTGAGTCGTGACTCTTTGGTTTATTATGTGTCATTTGCGCATCTGCCTACCTCTAATGTAATTGGGCGTGCGTTTTATTTATTTCACAACCGGCCTTCGTAATATTTCGACTATTTTTAGTGTTGCCAGATAAAACAATGAAATATTGCCATAGTAAAATGTAACGAGTCGCCATTGCGTCTAATCGCGTTGATACCAGGCAACCATTACTTTAAAGAGCTATTTGGCTCAATGGTGTCGTTCCACATGCGTAGGTTAGCAAATGCTTGGCTCATTATAGTCATTATAAAATCTTGATGGGCTTCATTGAATAATGTAATATCTTGTAGCTACTTCGTGCTTTCAATAAAAAATAACAGCTTTTGGACACATTTAAATGATAGTTTTACCTTCCGAATTCCGTAAGTGGCGAACGTCGAGTTATTTATTCATAAAAATAATTTAAGTTGGATTTTTGTCTGTGTATATGTTCCGGATAAGTTTTGAAACGGCTGTGCAAATTTTGATGGAGCTATAACTAGAAAATAGCTGATGTAACAAATAGTAAATTAAGCTTTCATTTTACAATTTTATTAAACAATTAAATTTAAACGTGGATGAAGTCGCGAGCACTGCTAGTTGTTACTAATATAGCAGATGAAAGGGTTTTACGATGACTTCTCCAAATTGTTACTTTTTCGCTATAACGTTTTTACGCTCCTCTATCGTTTTCCGTTTGGAAGGTAGGAAAACTGGTAACCTTAATCATGTACGCATCAAGGCTTAAAAAATATAATATTTGTTAATATAACTCTATCTTCAAATAAATGATTTATCTATTCTAATGAATTCTTATGAACACTCCTCGCAACTGGTCGCGTTTTGACACGTTTAAAATATATCACGTCGAAAATTCTTTAATACCAACTAAGACTATTTCTCTGCAATGTAGATTATTAATCGTAAAATATAAACATCAAAGTAATATGCTAATTATACTATACTAGCTACCGCGTGGACTACAATTCCGTAGCATTACATCTATACAAATAAATAAAATCGGAGTGTCTATATGTTACATTAAAATTACCGCTTTTTACTAAATGCATATATATATATATATATATTTTTACTAAACAGTATTTTTTAGAATTTGAGCAGAGAGTAACGAGTGCCAAGTGTCACGATTCCTGCGTGGTTGCTTGGCTTCCTCCACATTCATTATTCTCTTCATAAAAACGCCGGTTTCGAAGTCTTTAGACACTACAAGATAATAAATACAAATACTCCTTTTTATAATCTAAATTAATTACTTAATTTTGATCGTAACGTAAAAAATTAAAGAAGAAATGAGGGCAATAAGCCCCTTGATTTAAACGAATTCGCCACCAGAATCACATAACCCACGATTATATTATAACTTTTATTACATAAAAACCCATTTACATAAACATTCCGAGGCGAATATTTGAAAAGGAGGGCATAAATTACCAGACCCGAAGTGAGTTAAAATTCACGACACACTTCACTCGGAAAATTCAAGAATACTTTTGATCTTTCCTCTAGCATATTTATATTTTCCTTGTCATATCATAGGAGTCTTTGATCAAAGCTTACATTCGCTTGAAAGTTGAAACTGGGTCTTTTCGAATTATTTATTATATTTATGAATCTTTAATTACACCGTTATACAGCAAATGACGGATTTAGTATTTTACATGAACCGACATCGGCGACTTTACGTATTTCTACATAATAATAAAACTGTTGAAGAGTGAATTCTATATATTGAAGATATTAAAAAAATAGATAGAGGTGACTAAAACGGACATTTTTTTTAATTTTTGGAATTTTGGTCAGTGTGTCTGTATTCCGGTCGCGATTCACGCCAAAACTACTGAAAAATATTGTAATTGTTTTTCATAAATAAATAATTGATAGAATCAGGCGTTACTTAGCGGAAATCCATAGTGAAATAAAAATATAATAATTGATTTGCAAATTCCGCGAAACTAATTGTTACTATTGCAATGTGTTTAAACAGAAAAAAAAACTGTATTTAGTACAAGTAAGGACCCGAAGTCGAAGACCCCAAACAATAACCGATAATTAACATTATTTTCGCGGAATTTGCAAATTAATTATTTTATTTTAATTAAATAAATAAATACATATTATTTGTGAAGTAATCTGATAACATAATAGCGCATGAAATATATAATTTTCGATTATGAAAGGAAAACGATTTGGTCGTGAGTAAAAAGCGTCAGAAGCTAACATTATTGTTATAACAAGTCCCTCGGTAAACGCGTCACGTATAAATATCGAACATTCTCGATATTCTGGCCAGGAATCCTTCGTCGTAATATCGTTTACATACATATTATTTTACATATTCTCCCCGCGTGCTATGTTTACTTATTTACTGTATATGTATATAAGGTTACTTTTTATTATTTATGTTTGGGAAACCGAGTTATTTTTGAATGTTTATTCTAGTTTTGGTATTCTGTTATTAAAACATTTTGTATTCATTCTTATTTATATTAATTATACTTAAGAGCCTTAGTGCTTAGGGCTTTGAATTTTCAGGTAGTCCAAGTACGAATCCCACCATGAGTTTTTCTAACTTAAGTGCATTTTCTAAGTTACGGTTTCTCTTACGGTGAACGAAAATATCTTGAGGAAATCAAGATTTAGGTTTTTGGATTCGACCTTATTTAGGAACGGGACTGGTTTCCCTTTTGGGTTGCAGAGTTAAAAATGTGTGTCCTTGTCAAATCCTCACTCCGATATCACTTGATGTAGAAACGAGATAAGGCTAACACGGAGAAGATATGAAATAATATATCAAGTGAATACTCGTCGCCTCTACCGCGATCTAAATATAGATAGCGACATCTATTAGTCAATTATCTTCTGCTTATGGAATAAAACATCTTCGCTCTCGGAATAGATCACTTAAATATGCGAACAAGGAATGTACTACTTATGCTATTGCTTTGATTTTTACTGCAAAGTTATTTAGCTGTGCCACAGTGATCACTTGAGTCGTTAAATATTTACTGAGATACAGCCTGGTTACAGACAGACAGACGGACAGTATACCCTATATGTATGGAACCCAAAAAAAGGCTTTATCGAGTGTAAAATGAAAAGATAGAATCTCCATTATAGTTATTGAAATAAGACGGCTCTGGATAAACACGTCACGTTTTAATATTGAGCATTCCCGATGTTTGGACGGGAGTTCCCAGTAATATCGTTTACATATGATTTTACATCATATTCTTTTTTATGATACGAAAAATCATGGTAAAGTTATATTATATGATAAATATTGCTGTAGAAAGAATCTAATCTTAAAACGAGCGATTCTTGTATATACGAGTACATATACTTGTCAACGATCGCGGAAACCCCTCCAACGATTGTCTTAAAATTTTGTATTTATGTCATGAGATACAGCCCGGTGACAGACAGGCGAACAGTCTTGCTATTAGGGTCCTATTTTTAACTTTTCATAATGGCACCCTATAAACATGACTCCGATAATATTTAAACATTTTACATAGACAAAACAATAAATTAATCGATATTGTTTGTCAATTAATTGCTACTTCTTTTAAGCCGGTTCTTTTAATAAAGGCTGATATTGATTTTTTCACTTCTTAATTTGATAAAAAAACAATAACTGTTCCAAAAAAAATATCAAGAGAAAATATATTTTATATTAAGCTTAATCATATTTGCTTGTCCTGAGGCTGAAATGTAATCGTATTAAATTTAAGATTTAATCTAATGTATGTTATTAAATTTAAGAGATGGGTGCCGATTCTGAAGTAAATCGTCTATTACACGAAACAAAATTATTTTACGAGTTTGCTATCTTTTTCTAATAAATTTAAA
Organism: Lasaia peninsularis; assembly: GCA_018236625.1. Taxonomy (NCBI): domain Eukaryota; kingdom Metazoa; phylum Arthropoda; class Insecta; order Lepidoptera; family Riodinidae; genus Lasaia; species Lasaia peninsularis. Next base: position 9,279 of record DVZL01003377.1, read on the forward strand.
ACGTGAGAGATAAAAAACTTTACTTGTGTCAAACCAGTTAGGAACATAATAACTGGAATGACTTTTAATCGCTATTTTCTAAGACATAGTTTAAAATATTTGTGGTAATGTTTAATCTGACAACACAAAAGTATTTTATGTATATTTTACCTGCGTTAAAACGTGAAGTAAGTTTGGTTAGCACAACAGAATTACCCCCCTTGTTGTAAACATGTAATGGTTCTATGAGTGGGATGAATTTTATTAACCGCCCGATCTTGATAATTTTAGGATTATCTTTCATATAATACTAGCGACTCGCCCCGGTTTCCCATGGGTATATTTTGCATGTTATTATATACATATAAACCTTCATCTTGGATCGCTCTATCTATTAAAACATCCTCATCTATTTAAAAAAACCGTTGAGTAGTTTTAAAGAAATAGGAAGCGACTTTTTTCTATCCACACATTTTAACCATTTTGATGTATTTCGTTTATCCCCTTGCTGTAGAAGTCAGTCGGAGGAGCGGTCATGAAGTCGGCGCATGCGTTTTGTATCGTCTCTCGGGTGTAGAATTTTTTCCAATTTAAAAGTTGTCAATAATTGTTAAAGAGTATCTATACAAATAAATAAAAATTGAGTATCTGTTTGTTATATTAAAATGACCACTCTTTACTAAGTGCATATGTATGTACAAGGTACATATACCAAAACAATATTTTTTTAGAGTTTTTCTCTGTCTGACTGTTTGTCTGTTTGTACCCGCTAAAATCTGAAACGGCTAGACCGATTTTGACGGGACTTTCACTGGCAGACAGCTAATGTAGTAAGGAACGACTTAGGCTACCTTTATTTTAGAAATGTAAAAAATAAATTAAATGAAAACGCGAATGAAGTCGCGGGCACAGCTATATGGTCCCTTGCGTGGGACGGACCATCTGCTCCTATCAGCTCGTCAGAGTAGATATTAACTAGGTAATTTCCAACAACACTTGGTGGTAGAGCGCTGTGAACTAACTCGCTCGGGTGGAGATCCACTGCTCTACCTATTCCTGCCTCCAAAGTTATATTGTCTTGTTCCGGTCCAGATTAGTGTACATAATCAAGGGGCTTCCATACAAAAAACGTGACTTATTTTTCTGTTTCATGCGTAATTTGACTCGCATTTAGCCATTTTTTAACCAATAATCACTATAATTGTAGATCTAATTTAAGTGGATTTTTCATTGTTAAAAAAATAGTCTAAATTAAACGTAATTTTATCAAAATCGTTTAAATATAAGCAGAATGAAGAATCCTTAGTGATTTAGCCGGACTCGCGTTCTAAGAATTTCGTATCATTATCTATAATAACTGCAAAAAAATTACGTTTGTTGTATGGGAGTACCCTTTATATATTTATTTTTAGGACCTATTTGTTGTTATAGCGACAACAGAGATACGTCATTTGTGAAAATTTAAATTTTCTAGCTATTACGGTTTATGAGATACCGCCTGGTGACAGAAGGAAAGACGAACAGTGAAATCTTAGTAATAGGGTTATATTTTTATAATTTGGGTACGGAACTCTAAAAATTAATCTAAACCTTGTCCCCCAACTTAGAGAAATGAGCGTAAAATAAACACAGAGCAGGTGACATTTTGTAATTAAACTTAATTATTTTTAACAGCGGTAGTCTTTACACTGAGCTCTTTTGAAATGGGTCGAGAAAAAACGCGGTTCACCATAATTATGGTCAAATAATTATTTACATAGTTAATAACGTTTTTATTTCACACTTTTAATATGTAGTAGGCTACGCCCGCCATTTTGTCCCATATTCAAACCGTTATATTTTCGGTCAATAGAAGATTTTGATCGCCTCATTTGTCAGAGGGCTAGCGTACACGCCTAACCTCATTAATCAAGAGGCTCGGGTTCGATTCCCAACGGGGACAAGAATTTGTAGCCTGGCCAAGATCTTATCAGGCAACCCAATGTTTTTTATCATTTTTAATAAACTTATTCACCTATCGAATAATTTTTATCCATTAAATAGATCGGCGAAGCTCGATGTTATATTCGGATCCTCTAATATAAATCTTTCTAAACAGGACAATGTCAAAACAAATTAGATTTAAAATTGGTTCGATTGGATTGAAGATTGAAAATTTCAATTATCTGGCTATCGCGGTTCATGAGTCACAGCTTGATGACAGCCAGACAAACAGACCTGTTTTTACCCTTTAATTTTTAAACTAAGACTCCGATAAAATTTCACATGGCGGCTGTGAAGTGCAAATATTGGAAGTATTTTTTATGATTTACAATACGTGTATCAAATGAAGGGGCTCATCACATAGATTCATTAAAAATAATGAACGTTGTAATTTACGTATTGTGCAGTCGAAGTTTTTGATTAATTATCCTACCAATAAGTTTCTTAACGTGGAAACATTTAAGTCATTCGCTATTACAACACTTATCTCAATTATTCAGTAGATAAGATTGTGTGACACTTCCTTTAATAAATCACCGATAATCTACTTTATGTATTATTCAAAGACCCATGTTAAGGAGATTTATTCATAGATTTGTAACTTTAGGTAAGAAGCGTGAATCAACTATTTGACGTTAAGCGCTGTGGGCGAATTAACTAGTTATTAATTTTGATTGGTTTCGTTTATAGATTGGAAAATACACAATAATGTAGTGGAATATGTTGGTGTAATTAAATATTTTACAATATTTTTTTAACTCACGTTTTCCGCAAATATATAATTTTCATTTTATTTCATTAATTACTTCAATAACTTCGGTAGAGGACTTTTCTTGCTCGTTGTTTATTTCAACTTTTTAACTAATTTCTCCGAGTTTGTTTTTTCTGAAATGGCACGGGTCAAACCCTTAACTTAGATTATAAAACAATATTTATAATCTGAGCCCTTAACTAACTAGAAACTTGAACACTCACGTAATTTTCTTTATGACAGGAATCTACTAAGAAAGTATTTTTAAAAATTAATCTCTCAAGGGATGGAGGTTTATTAAAGTTTATATGAACTAAATAAGTACTAGGACTTAATAGCTTCAAACGTAGGTGAACGCATGACAAAAACGTGTTTTTTAAGCTCATTTTACAACGTAACATTTTTTGTTATTATTAGCATATTTATTATTCTCAGCATTTAAGGTTATCTGAGGGTTCCAAGAACGCTCTTGGGTTACAATTATTTATCTATTGTGTTTCTTCTAGACATTGTTCTTTTACCATTACCACTTGCAAGAGTTAATACCTGGCAGGTTTGTAACACTAAAAAGGGTACGTATCAACGATTAAGCGGTTTTTTTAAGAACATAAAAAAATATTTTTTTAAAATGATGTCACCTTTCTGTCCGCAATTAATTTGTTAATGACAGCATTCTTTTTTGTTGCTTTTAGCGTACGGTAGTAATACGGTATTGAAAACTCAAAAAAGTATTCTCATTTTTAATCAAATATTTCAAGTACCTATTATGCGTTTTTTCTTCAGTTTCTACGCAGTTGTCAGTCGCCACTATTAAATAAAGTAGAAAATTATTTGAAATATCTCAAATAGCTTTAAGATATTATTTACATCATACATATTTGTATTTCCCATGCGTCGTCTTGTCAGAATTTTTTCCGTCAGAAATCTCGACTACTGCGCTTTTTACCTATGTGTTCTTAGTTTTAACCCTATTAAACGTTTTCTATGTCTGTATTATCTCCTTAAGATATTAGATGATATTGGGTCGGCTACCTAATCTTAGGGATTTGACAAGGGCTTCGGTTTTGACACTGAGCGACTGCCATTTTTTTCGTGTAGAAAATCCTCCTAGGATACCCACCGCTTTCGGGGGAAGCGGTGGGTTATGTCAGACTTCTACTGACTAAAAACCATACGGTGACCTTCTTCGGTGCAAAACAGGTGACCTCGGGATCTTCGAGGAACACACCGCTGTCACCTTTGCACCAGCCTTCTGGCTCGCCCCTTAGAAGTCACAAGTCTTCTTTGCCATCAGATGTTGACTTGTGAGCAGCATGGGGGTCACACCATAATCTGCTGTGTTGCATCCCGGGGCTGCTTGATAAGCCAACAGATCCCCCGATCCATTGACTTATAGCCCCAACCCCCCTTTTAGTTGCCTCTTACAACAAGCAGAGGATACCGTAGCCCTATTCGTCGTCGGGGACTACAGGGCCCAGGGAAACTAGACCTAATCCTAAACTAGGTCGAATTCAGGTACACGAATCTGGGTTTCCTCACGATGTTTTTCTTCACCGTAAGTGCACTCAGAGAATGTAATTAAAAGAAATCATTGGTACCTGGCCAGTTTCGAACCTGGACTATTAAAATAGATGTCCGAATTGCAAATCACTAGACCATTGAGGCCGAACCACCTACCATAAGTAGGTTGTAAAGCTTGGTCTGGCTTCAGTCTCAATAGAACAATGTATTGGACACAATACAACGGAACACTCGCCGGAAACTACCAATGGGCCTTATTCTAAACGCATACAAATTGTTTGTCAATGTCTTCGTATTTTAATAAACGCATACATTTTGTATATAACCGACTTTAAATAGAAGGAGGTTCACGTTTCGACTGTCTCCTTATTGTATGTTTGCTACGCAGTTACTCCTTCAATTACAAATTATTTTTTACTAGCTGTCCGCCCGCGGCTTCGTCCACATGAATTATTTTAATAATACAGAAAACTTTCAAAAGGCAGACATTTTTCCGACTTATAATACTAATCGCGTAAAAACATACCCTCTTTTTAATGTAGTCGG
>DVZL01003378.1:0-14058 GCA_018236625.1 Lasaia peninsularis
GTCACGCAGTAAAAATATTTACTTGGTAAAAGAAGTTTGTTTACAAAAATTATAGCTTCTCGTGACGGGCAGTATAGATGTTTAATTAGTAATTATTTGATACTAACCCAATACCAAATTAGAGAGTTTCCCTATTCGAGGGTAGTATTTTTGCACTTTTAGAAGATAAAGTAATAGCCCCTATATAACAAAAATTACCTCGAAGGATTGTTTACTGAAGAATTACATACAGTAAACAATATTGTATTTCCTGGTACAACAACTTGTTCTTATACGTTTTTCAGTTTATCTAAAAAACATAACATTGCTTGGGATTGAATTAGTGTCCGATAGGGCGACGATTTACCACCTCTCTATCAAATACTGGGATCTAATATCGTTAGCTAATCGTGGGTGCATAAGTACCTATATACGACTATCTACCCCTTCGTAAATATGGACATGACAACTTTTATTTATTTTTAACATCGTACTACGGGTCCAATCCTATAAATATAATCTTATAATGCGAAGGTTTTATTATTGTTTATTTGTTTGTTACTCTTTCACGCAAAAAATACATGAGATAGCTTATACATGAGTTAACAGATAAGCTACTTTTAACCGACTACATTAAAAAAGGGTATGTTTTACGCTTCGATAATTAACGCGGGCGAAGCCGCGGGCGGAAAGCTAATGTACATAATATATGGCAATAAAAACAATACATTTTACGGATCAAAGGTTTAATAATATTATCATTTTTGTTAATCATGATTAATGTTCACAAGTTATAACTTATAAGCCATGACTATTAAAAGGACAGTAAGTAGCTTGCACATACAACAACATGACAGGACGAAGGCTCGAGTCGACGGCAAAGCGTGCGAATGATTAATACGCCGCTAAAGTGAATAAGGATTCTTTATTTATTTCGACTGTGATTTTTATTATATTTTTAAAAGGTCTTGTTTATCATGGATCTCAAGATTCAGGATGAACAAGGCCTTCAAATTTTAAATTCCAAATATAATTTAAAAGGTTTACACATTAATTCAACCAATTTGCAGAATTTATCACTACATATTATAAAACAAAGTCACTTTCTCTGTCTGTCCCTATCTATGCTTAAATCTTTAAAACGGATTTTGATGCGGTTGTTTATAGATGGAGTGATTCTAGAGGAAGGTTTTCATGTATACAACAAGCATATCCGCGCGAAGATCCGGGGCGGGTCGCTAGTTAATTATATACCTCACGCGGAGCCGCATCGCGTTCAATTGACGAGTTTCTAGCTCAAGCTGAACCCCATTTAATATCGGTTGGATATGATACCAGAGCTCTTTTTAAATTGGTACATTTGACGTGATTGAAATAACTTCCTTATTTGTTAGGTAACCAATTTCAATGAAATAAACACTAAATATTAAGTGAAGGCCATGTTTCTGAAAACTACATCCAAATCGGTTAAGTCGTTTGTGAGATTAGCGTGCACAAACATACAGACAAAGAAAAAATATTATTTTGGGTTCTCTTGCGTATATAAAACCCGCCGATTATGTTATTTTATATAAATTTTTCATACACAAACAGCGATCAGTTACAGTTTTATTATAATATGTATAAACTTATTACATTCAACACCAGAAAGACGACAATATTTAAATAGTACATATAAAACTCATTCACTGTTTAAAACCTTATTTTACATTGCATCGTTGTATGATTAAAACTCTCATAAGTCATATATGAAAACACTGTATGGTGTGTTGATTTAGGATCCCATCGCAATTCGACCTACAACAATATTTTATTACGAAGAGACCACCTCAAAGAAATTGAAACCGGACCGCCGCGGTTGAGAGTCAACAATAGTACTTTTAATTAATACTGAACTAGTATTCGTATTTAATAGGGTTCCGTAGCTAATAAAGGGTAAAAACTAGACCCTATTAATGGGACTATGCTGTCCGTCTGTCTGTCGGTCACCGGGCTGTATCTCATGAACCGTATTAGAAATAATTAGAAAGTTGATGTTTTTCTTTTGCCGCTTTGATAACAAATACTAAAAATAGAATAAAATTGATATTAAAAGGGGATACTAAAACTGGGACTTTTTGCGGTTTTTACAGATTATGGTACGGAACCCTTCGTGCGCGAGTCCGATTCCCGCTTGGCCAGTTTTATTCCAATATTATAAATAATTATAAGTTTATTGAAAGTTTTTATTTGTATGAAAACTATTATTTACTTGAGGAATAACCGGGATTAATGCTAAAATGATAATGATGATCGTATTTTGTAGGTTATATCTACCTAATTTAGAATAAATTATTTTTAAATTTAGAGAAATTGTTAATGGAAATAATGACAATATCTGTAATATACAATATTTTTCCCACCATCATGATAATATTTTAACGTCCATTTTACAATAATTTCGAATGTAACACCACAACAAAAATACAAAATACGTACATTAGTACTACGTAATGGATATATTAGCATTCCGTCTAAATGCATTTACCGCAAACGCTCTTACTTTATGCGGTTTCTGGGAATAAAATCTATAAATTCCTATAAAAACATGGCAACATTGATGTGGCGTTGGATTTTACGTTCGTACATAAAATCGATACCGTCTCACCACAATTTGCTTTTGATAGCTCATGCGGGCTGCGGACAGAGCGTCTCTAACCGACTTAGACCCTCGGTCGGTAAGGAAGTGGTAATTTCCCTGGAGATGGTATTCGTCGTTTCGCTTGTTGCAAATTGGCGACAGCGACGACTTGTTGCAATATCTGAGCACGTTATATGCATTGCACGTCGTTTTGTATAATGTTGTAAGCATTGTAAAACTATAAAAAAGCAAGGTTTTATGTTTACATTAATATTAATTAGAAACTATAAACCATTACAACATATTTTCTCAGCTTAGTCTAGAAAGAACCTAAAATAAATGAAACCAAATAGGTTTAGCGTTAAATCATTTAAAAATCATATAAAACTTTATAATCGTATAAAATATTAAAAATGCCTGTAAAATGCACCGTCATATAATAAATTTGACAGTGCATTTAACAAAATTTTTTTAAAAGTTCGTTCTTAATGTTACATAAAGACAAATTGGTAAAATAAAACAAAAATCTATGTAATTCTGACATTTACGACTGGACCAGAACACTACTACTGGTTACAAATTAAGATTGAAGACGTTCAAGATAATTTTTAAAACACAATTCCAAAGCTTGTTATTGAATAAAATGTAAGTAAACTTACGAATAATATAGTTATGATTACGGAATACAGCTTTCACTGGAGAGAAAAATGCATACTGTCTTTTGGAGGAGACCTTCATAATACTCGTAGAAAGGATTCTTGCAGATTTTTAAGAAATAGCTTTCGTCTAGTCTAGTCTTCGTCCTAGCACTATGCTATTATAATAGCTTAGAAATAGATTTCTATATCAGATGACATTATGTTCGGCTACATAATTGAAAGGTTTTGATAATTAAGACAATTAATAATAAGGACAACCTTATCATCACCGTAGTATTAAGTGTATTGGTATTCACAATTTTAGTTTTTCAATATTATATTAATAAGTATATTGTATTAGTAAATAATAGTTTTAAAAATAACTACAAGTTATGTTCGCTAAATGTCCTGATCTATATAAGCTTGGTTTTTTTTTATTTTATTCACCCACTAGATTAAAATAAAGGGCAATATCTGTAATAATATTACAACAAAATAGGCAATTCACAGCTGAATATGCAAGCAATCTCATGAATATCCAAACGCAATATGGGCCATAGAATAACAAATGTTTTAGAATACAATAAAAATAGAGCACCAAAATATTTGTCACACAGAGTACAGGCAATTGTCGGACACAAATGAAATTATTTCGTATCCAGCGTTCAGACGAGTCAGGCGTGCGTTGTAAAAAATGCAGCCAGTCGCAATCCCGGTTTATCCGAACGCAAATAAATCTGTCAATTTCACTCAGCCCGCTGTAGCCTATTCACTAGCTATGCACATACCCTATTCTGAAAACCGTTCGATAAATTTTAATCTCGTCTTTTATAAAAAATGAGGGGTTTTAAATAGTTTTTATTTGAAACCTGCTACGCTCTGATGGATTGGTTCGTGTATTTTGAAAATGCATTAAATATAAAAATGCGTAATGCATGCATAAAATATAAAAATTATTGTAACTCCCATTTCCCGTTATATGCTTTCCGGTGACTACGTATATATATATGCACCCACAATTAGCAACGATATTAGGTCCCAGGATGTGACAGGAGAATTCCAAAAAAGTTTATTCACTTTTAATTTTAATATATGTCATGAAAATGATTGCTTATTCATTTCGCGATAAATTATTTAAAAAGCAGCGATAAAACCTTGTTATGTATGTGCATTATGGAAGTAACATATAAATATTTTACAACCATTTCACTACCGGCACGTGGTTCCGGGAACGTCCACCCAGGCCAACGTGTAGTTCCGTGGATGTCGTAAGAGGATACGATGAGAATACTAAGGTGTGTTTAATAATTGTAGTCGTGTTTTTGCTTGTGTAGTGAAAAAACTGTAGACAAGTGAATTCTGTATCTTAAAGATATTTAAAAATATATCTAGGCGACTAATAACGGGCAGCAGAAAACATTTCATTAGTGTTTGTCTGTCTGTACTCCAGTCGTAATCCACACTGAAATGGCTGAACCAAACGTGACAGTGAATGAGTTTTTCTGACTTAAGTACATTTTCCGACTTTTCTTGAGGTGAAGGAGAACATCGTGGACTTCCTGTCCAGGGTTTGTCCCCGATATGGCGACGAACTTATCACCTATCCCATCAAGGGACCTAATATTGTCGACTAATCGTGGGTGAATATATACCTTTACATATTGTTTCAGCAATAGAGGGGTGACAATATTTTTTTATTAATAACCTTATAAATGAAACCCGGAATGTAAAGAAACCTTTAAAAGTATAAGTTGCCTTAAACAGGTTCTTTGAATTTCACCCGGGAAGCCTTGTAAACAGAGATAGTACGGTCACAGGAACAACAGTAGATATACGAAGGGCAGTAAACAAGAAATGACCACGTGTAATCTTTTGTTAAAGCCGAGTCTGACAAAATAGTGATTACTTTTTTACCGTAATTGGAAGCGACAACTTTGTTTAGCGCAACGAAATTACCATTTTCCGATTTTAACAAGCAGAAAAGCAGTATTTATACATCGGGCAATAAAAAAACCTCGGATCACATGATTATCTATAATATACAATTACATGCTATGATCTCAGACCTTCTTGAAGGAATGTTATATACTATCCATTAATTACAAACAGGATGTCGATAGAATCGCTAAGTAGTGAATGCAACTCATTTTTTATTTAATATGGCATACGACATTTTTGTCACCATAACAACCAGAATAGTGTCCCTTTTGCCTATTTACGAATGAAATCGAGTTCGTTCAAACGTACAACGAATCGCGAGAGCTTCAGTCCCAATGAACCGACCAAATGAACTCGCGCTGTTATCTGCCCTCTGGTGCAATGCATTACGTCTTAACAAATCTCATTAGGATTACGTATGGATGGTTACGACCAATTAATTGATTTATATGCTGTATTGGACAGCACGATATCTTTAAATCCTCTTATGAAACTAGGCTTTAATTTAACTTTGTACATGTACTTTATAATATTGGATATATAAAAATATTTTTTAATATTTTAAGAATCAATAAAATGACATTACATTATTAATATCCCTGGATAAATTACACAGAACAAACTAACCAAACTAAATCCAAATATCCCCATCCGGAATCGAACCCGAGCCTCGGGGATAGTCGTTAGTGTTATTCGTTTACGCTAATCCATCAATCAATGAAAGAATCGGTTGTATTTATGTCATCAAAACATTTCCATACAAATATTCATCCCCCCTCTAACCTCTCCTCTCTTTTTTGGAGTAAAATGTAGCCTATGTCCTTCCTCAAGGTCAACTCTATCTTTGTACCAAATTTCATTAAAATCTGATCAGTGGTTTAGGCGTGAAAGCACAACAGACAGATAGACAGGCAGAGTTACTTTCGCTTTTATAATATTATAGTACGGACTAGTACGAATTAAAATTTTATGTAGCATATTATAAATGAATTTTGATAATTTTAAATTTTACAAATAGTCCATACTACATAGGCTTAAGGCACTTGGCTAAGCGTTTTTTAAAATATTAACAAAACTAAAAAACATGTTAACCAAGACGATACAATAATTAATATTTGAAATCGGTTTCTTGCAGTTTTTCCACATTTACTAAATCACGGAAACTAACTGATAATTTTTTATTGAATTTTCACTGATTGAACTCTTTCTGTCAAAAGAAAAATAAGGTATTTTGTTCTTGAATTAATATGACAAAAGCGAAACCTGGAAAAATAAAAAAGGAGGTAGATTGTATGTTTTCCCATATATGTTAGACGAGTTCGTATCCACTCTGGGGGGTGATAAGGGAATATTTGTGAAACATCAATACAGTTTGGATATAGATGGAGTTATATACATTTACTACTTACTACTGACATATCTCCATAAAGTAACAAAATGTTTGAATGAAAGAATAAAATTTAAAAATTAAAATTCTAAGTAGGTATAAAAATTAAAAAAAATTACTTACTTACCTAGTTTCCTCCACAGTTATGATTATATTTATACGAACAAGCTGCTTTCGGAGACTCTTGGGTGGTGTACCTACAGATAGTACACAAGCAGTTTGGTCGTGGCACTTCGAGTTTCCATTTCGGTAGTCCAGGTTCGAATCCCACCATATAACAGTAAGTTTTTCGTGTTTTTTTGTTTTTCTGAGTGCTTTTACGATAAAGGAAGACATTGTGAGGAAAACCAGAATTGTACCCGATTAGGCAATGGATTGCCACCCGTCACATCATTGAACTTAATATCGGTTAGTCGTGGGTGTAGGTGTACGTTTGCTTATCCTATTTGGGGATATGCATGTATCAATAAAAATAGATAATAAGTTTTTATTTTTTACCATAATCAAATTCACCTGTTTTTTGTGATTTAAATATATGTATAAAAATATAAACACTAGCTTTAGGTTATGTCTGTTTGTTTGCCTTTTAATCCCATTAAAAATCAAATTACATGATTCTAGAACATTCACAAACAACTAGATGTTGCCCGCAGCAATAAATATATTTTGTTCTCCCACGGGAACCCGTTTGGGTATCGAGATGAAAAGTAGCCTATGTCACTTTCTAGCCTCCTATTTTGCACAAAAAACATATCATAACGTAGGGTTTGTGATGTGTGTGAACAAACAAACAAACACACTTTCACGTTTAAAATATTAAATACTTATTACTCATTCAAAATAATTGATTTCATTAAAAAAAATATTTTAAAAATAACACTATCAAATAAAAATGTAAAGTATTTTTTCAAAGAATTCATATTTAGTATCGTATAAAGTATTACAATAAAGGAATAAAGCTATCTGAAAAAAATATCGCAGTTTTTATTTTTAAAAATTTAGTCTAAAATATTTTCATTTCGCTTAAAAATCGCGAGTTATTAATTTTGAAACTTGTTACTCAGCGTAACGAAGACAATTCATAATCCTTTTACTTTTGAAGAATAAAACCTTTTTCATAGATTAGAAAATATAATGCAATTTCTTTGTAAGACAACGCCAATTAGGGGACAGAACATTAATCTTTAGAAATATTTCTCGGAACAATTATTTTTCTTGTTCTCATTTTTTCTCGACCGATTTGTAATAATCTAATATTACAAATCTTCTTTTTATTTTTTGCATGATTTGTACATTTTATTTTTTACCGGGTAGGACACCTTAGTTTATACGTTTTTTTATATTATCTGTAAAAATAATTAATATAACGTTGCCTGAAATTGAATTTTAGCCTTACATGCTATCGGACTTGCCACCTGTCATATCTTGGGAACTAATATCATTGACTAATCGTGAGTGAATAAGTATGTACCACTGCCTATCCCATCACTGATATGGGCGAGATGATATTTATTTACGGTTAAAATTATGCAAATTATAATCAATATTTAAAAAATCATAGCCCCGTCCATAGCAAACTAAAAATAGGCAGAAATAAATATGCATCCATGATTAACTGACGATGTTAGGTCCCATGCTGTAACAGGCGGCAAGTCCGCGGCATATCGGGCACAAATATAATGTGCCTAGGCAACTTATATAACACTAGCTGCCCGCCCCGGCTTCACACGGTTAGTTCGTAGTTCACATAATGACAGCAGTGCTACCTACCGGGTCCAATTGTACTTTTAAATTATACAGAAAATCATCGAATCATCCATATAAAATGTTAACCCAATCGGTTAAGCCATTTAGAAGTTATGTGAAATAGATAAGCACAGAAAGATAATTCTTACTACCCGTTGTCCTATTACCTGTTTTCCCGTAGGATCGAAGCATTTTCCTGTGGTAAAATGTAGTCATGTTCTTCAGGGATAATGTCAGCTTCTAATGTTAAAAGAATTTTCAAATTGGTCTAGTAGTTTCGGAGCCTTTTAAATTCAAACATACAATCAAATCTTTCCTCTTTATAATAATAGTATAGAAATTATATTATATTATTATAATTATTAGTACCTATAAATAATGACAATATTATTACATTTACAGACAGTCCAGGATTCCCTATATACGAGGATCATTCATAATCTTATTCAAACATGTGTTTCTACTCCTAGTTTTGGTAGAAAACATCTTTTTAAACCCGTTTAGTAATATTTACCAATTCCATAAACGCTATACTGGCCATTGATATCAGGAATATCCAATAAACGCCAGTAATGTTTACGGTTCCTCCCATGTAATGTATTGCAAGGGTTCTTGCATGTTCGCTCCCATGTTATGGTTCTGTGGAATCCACCGATTGCTTTTCCATTTCCCCGTGTATTTTATTACATCAATATCCCGGACTCACATCCACAAAGCATTTATTGAGATCATGTATCGAGATTACCGAATCGGTATTGGTTTTTGATTGCCATTTCTGTATTGTTGATGCTTGATAATAAGATTTATTGGGTTTGTTTTGATGCAGTTTCTTAAAATAATGTCGTTCCGGTTGTGATTGCTGATACCTACACAAATATATAAAATTGGAGTGTCTGTGTTTGTACCCGCTAATCTCCGAAATGGCTAGACCAATTTTGTCGGGACTTTCACTGACCGATGGCTGATGTAACATGTAATGACTTAGGCTACTTTTTATTTAGATTTTTATTTTAGAAATGTGTAAAATTAAATAATAAAACAAAAACGCGGACAAAGTCGTGGGTAGGACTAGTTATAGAAAGTACCTCCGTGCTTATTATCCCCGAAGGGGTGGGCATAGTAAGTCCGGTAGATATACTAGAACACCCCCGATTAGCCAGGTACGAGGGCCCTGATGTGATAGGTGTCAAGTCTATCGCCACTTCGGGCACTATCCAATCCCGGGCAATGTAATGTTTACACAAAATAATCTGAAAAACATTTTAGAAAAGTTGTCCGAATTCCAAGAATTGAACCCGGGATCCTACGCGGCTAACGTTCTTTACAGGCGACAGCCGTACCGTTACGCCACAGAAATTTACCACCCGGTTAGAACGCGGCCATTCACTGAGAAGATCCGACGGAAAATAATCAGCTGAATACCTGAGGTTACTGTAAATACAGTTGCAGAGTTGCAGCACTACAAAATTATACAGTTTTATACGATGCATTAAGGGAAAATCCACCACCAGTTGCCAGCCACACGGCAGCTGGCTCGAGTCCAAATTATTTTTTAAAGCAACCCCGTAACGATCTCATTCCACTGGATCACGACATATTATATGGCTGTTTTAAACTTGGTAATTGCATTTTTAAGTGAATTGTATCATATGACGCGTGAATTTCATTAATTACACTGCAAACTGTCATATTTCTGTTATATTTGCGATGGTTGTGTTTTTCAATTAGCGTCATCTAAAAATTAAATTACACATTATTAATTGCAGTAATAAATTATTAAGTGTAAAATATATTACACAAAGTAAGGTTTTTTTTTATAAGCTTTCATTAAACTTGCATTGTATGTATGTAACAAGAGTAGTTAAACTAGCTGTGTTTGCATCTTTGTCTGCGTTTTTTTTTATTTTATACATTTCTTAAATATAAAGTTCTAAAATAAAGGTGGTCTGAGTTACTCCTTATTGTATCAAATAACTGCAAGTGAAAATTCGGCAAAATCAATCCAGTTGGTTCAGAGATTAGCCGGAACAGACAAAAGTTGTACAAAATTGTACAAGCGGACACTTAAATTTTATTTATTTGTATAAATGTGTATATAAATTGTTAGTTATATTAGTTAAAAAGTATTTAAATAAAAGCTTATATTGAAAAGGTTTTCATTGCAAAATATTTATATTTTTTAAAAGAGTCAGCTGGCAGTATTTATTTATTATTATCTAAAACAAATAAATAAATAATACCTTTTTATGTTTACTAAATGGTTAAAAAGTAAAGAGATTCTCCGGATTGTGAGAAACGTAATACATGTCATTTATAGCTACTTAAGAGGTAATAGTGTGTAGTAATGAGGCATTAAAGTGCTTGAGTAAGTAAGTTAACCGGTTACTACTAAAATAGTTTTTGCAAAGCAAGGATATTATAACGGCACAAATGAATAAGGCGGTGGTACTGGGCAAAACACTTTTTTTAAAGAAAAGAAAAGTTAAATACTTTGAAAAAACCCACGACGGTTAAATCGTGATTAAAAAATGATAAAATATTAAACGAGACTCAGTCATGGTCAGTTGAGACATTCGGTTGTCCTGCCCCACTTTCACCCCTACAACTTTTAAACGGCTTAACCGACATTCATCAGACATGTCTAAGAACACTCGAAGATATGTCACCTTTAATACAAAAACTAAATTAAAATTGCTTTATCCATTCGGAAGCTATGATGCCACAGACAGACAGACACGTCAAATGAGACCCCTCTTTTTGCGTCTAGGGTTAAAAATATACTGTTAATTGCAATATTTTTTAATTATTCGAATTTAGTATCCTTTTTAAATAAGGAGCTAAGTAAATTTTTATTTAAAAAAGGTAAGTAAAATCTAATTTAAAACTCTCCATATTTTCTGCCCACAAAACAAACTTTTGTGAATCTAAATGTAAACGTAAACGTATATAAATTACATTAGAAACATAAGCCATGCCATCAATGCAAAGTAAATAAAAGCAAAATTAAGAATAAAAAAACCACGACGGTTGCAATGTCATTTAAAAAGGGTAAAATGATTAAAAAAACCCTGACTCCAAAAATTCGTCGAACCTATAAAACTAGAAGTATTGTTTTTTAATAGAGTCTTAATAATAGGGTTCCTTTTTTCCTTTGGTTACGGAACCCTGAAAAGCGTTAAAAGCCAACTTTCAACCACATTCATTGATTATATTACACCCTAATTCCACCACCTCACCAACGCATCAATAACAACCATATCACAAAGGCGCAGTAAAATTTACAGCCCTTAGTATCTACCTCATTTTATAAAACACGCCTGACAATTATAATATAACACCTATTTATATTCGTATATCGTAAACAGGCTGGCTAGCATTACAATTAAGATATTTTAGTGATTTTCATGCACACGTCCCAGTAGAAAAATTACTTACATTGACGTGAGGAAAGCCGATTTATTTCACCCCGTAATTAAATACGTAGCACAGATGATAACGGTAACGACTACGTTATAAAAATAAATTGGATATAACACGAACTGTAAGTTTTCTTATTCACGTCTTATTCTAATTATATACAGGTGGTGCAATAAATGTAACGTTATCTAAAAAATATTATTTTGCAATCTCCCACTAAATACAGTACCTAATGTAAATATCAAACTACCTCCTACATAATGTAGGAACTTATCATATTTCACATAACACTTTCACACACACTCTCAGTGTAAGTACGTTTTGCTTCGCAACCGAAGTATCTACAATTTGTAACAGGAGAACTAAATGCACTCCACTACTGTAGTGCTAGTAGAAGATTGTGTTTTGCTTGACCGAGTCGCATTATACTAATGTTTTTGGCGGGAGCTTTTGGAATAATTATTTTATTTTTATCTGAATATGAGTTCTATTAATTATCCTAAAATATAGCATAATTTCTATGTTCTATACCTCTGATGATGGTACTTGGTAATTAATTTATAAAATACCGAACAACTCTTTGAATGGGTATATAGTAAGAGACAACAACAGACAGCATAAATGTTATTCGTGAATCACTGTTAGGTCACGTGTGCAAGTCAATCGATCAACGTACCCTTCGTCACGAAACAGGAGAAGGGAGAAAATGGTGTTATTGTGACAGGAATAGGTGCCTACGAAAGTGGTGCTAATACGGGCAAGCTGCAGTACAGCTCTCAACCCCCTAGTGCCATTAAGTTATTCAGTTAATTCCATTAAGTTCTTCTACTTCTACATACAATATTATAACCATCTCGTTGGTCGAGAAGTTACCGTACACGCCTTATCTCATTGAGTAATCGTGAAGCTCGAGTTCAATTCCCTAGGGGACAGGCACTTGTGTAATGAACGTAGATGCCTGTATCTATTTAAGTATTTCTTTGTATTGGTATTGTTAATACACATAATTTGTGTAATTTATCCAGTAATATTTATTTATTTATTCATGATACTATTGAGATACATTTAAAGTTCAATATTTTATTGAATACGTTAATTTGGTTATTTAGCAGCCATAATATTATTTCTATTAATGCTTTTATTTAATTAATACAAATGGCTATAATATTTTAACTCCCAGTATTTACCTACCAAGGTTTTGGTAGTTTTGGAAAATTAACTATTAAGCAAAGCGACAGGCCACCTACAAAAACCGATAACCATTGTTGATCACTCAATGATAAATATTACATAACAGAGGTTACTATGCATTGGCGACTCTCAAACATTACATTAACACACCACTAATTGAATCGTATTATAATGTTCAAGGAAAAGTCCTCCGTGTTGGTCTGGGACCTCTGTGTAGAATAGACCAACTACCTTCCTACCAGGAAGCTCGCAAAAGGCAAGCATAGGTTAGCTGGGCCACTACCAACATGAGCATTGGTGGTAGAATGCTGTGCAACAACACGCCCAGGTAGGCATCCACCACCTTACCTATTCCTGCCACCATAATGACATTGTCGTGTTGTGTTCCGGGCCAGAGGGTAGGGTAGCCGGTAGACTTGCATATAAGGTCCAACAGCCCGACCACAGGGCAGCGGTGCACCTACAACATCAGCTATGGTGTCTGTAGGCCACGGTTGTCCCTTACCATCAGGAGACCCCGTGCCCCGTGTGCCTGTTCGCTGTCTTATCCTATAAAAAGTTAATCAGTGAAAACACCAACAAAGTATATTAAAACTAACTAAAAATATATAATTAATAAAAATAAAACAAAAAATCAACCTGTAGTTAGGTTTCGTCCGGAACTTTAAACCAAGGGCTCGTGTACGCATTTTAATTAATTTGAAAAATCGAGACATTTATTTAACGTGTTCCTTCCCTTTACTTGTTGAAGTGCGTGATAAAAGAAATAATAACCTAAAATCAATATTGCGTGTGAGGCACTGAAGTTTGGATCCTACGAGTATATTTAAAACAGCTATGAACTAGCTGTTTTAAATATGAATTATGAGCCAGCTGTTTTGGCAAACGTCGGCGTCGGTGGTTCGACGTTCGTATCATACGATTTCTTATACTATTTTTTTATTAAAAAAATTTATTTTTTTATTTTAATTTATTGAAAATCAGCTGTGGCCGTGACTTCGCCAGCGTTTATGTTTAATTATTTTATTTTATACATTTCTAAAATAAAATTCTTAAATAAAAGTCGCATAAGCTATTGCTTATTACACCAGCTGTCTGCCGGTGACAGTCTCGTCAAAACCAGTCAAGCCGTTTCAGAGATT
>DVZL01003379.1:0-14056 GCA_018236625.1 Lasaia peninsularis
TTAAATCATTAAAACTATGCAACGGATTTTGATGCGGTTTTCCTAAATAGGTAGAGTGATTCAAATTATTTTTTTAAACGCGTTACTTTCAAAAAATAATATTATCAGATGTTGAGTCAAAATAGATGAATGTTAGGGCAATTCTAACATTTTTAACGAATTCTTTGGAAATTCCTTTAAAAGCACTCTATGAGAACATTAACACTTAAACCTAGCGTGTACAGAGGCACCGCCCCGGCTTTTAAGGTAAAAATCTTTTAAAAAGAAAAGTTTGTTGTAGCTATTGCGAGGGCCAAGGAATGCTCCAACTGCAAGTTGTCCTTTTATTGTTTGGGCTTAATGCAACTAAAATAATGTAGACAAAAGAATTCACCTTAAGACTTTGTATTCTTTATTTAAGATATTTTAACGCTTTCACTATTTACTGTTTTGTTTTTTTATTCAGAACATCGTATTGTGCACGCATTTTTTAATTCACTTTTTTATTAGACTAGTATGCACATTAGAAGAGATACATCACCTCTGTGGTCAAACGTAATCGGTGTCTGACTCGGGCGTACGTTCTATTTTAAAGTAGATTTTTTTTAGTTTATCTGAAAAACCCAATCTTGATTTGTGCCTGATGTGACGTTAGACTTGCTACGTGTTAATATCGTCGGTTAAAAGTGAATGCATAAGTACATACTCACCTATGTACCTCTGCCTGAATATAAAGTTAAATGTGTTATTACCAAGAAGACCATCCTCCGCTTTGTCTATTCCTATTGTCATAAAAAAAAATCGGCACTATCGTCTTCTGATCAGTATAGGGCATGCAAATAAGCGTTAAACTCCGGTCAAGGGACAACGAAACACCTTTAACATCTATGGTGTCAATGGTGTCATACTTTTGTTGATGACGAGTGTTTATTCAGTGTCTCACTTCTATTTATCCATAAAAGCACCAATTTATGAAAAAGGAAGGAAGTTGATTAGAAATAATTTTACGTTTTTTTGAGTTTGAGGGATAACCGCTTAATAAGTAGATAATGGGTTTCTATTGCAGTTGATAAGGGCATACTAGACAACAAGGAATGTGTCTGTGAAGAAGTTTTGCTACGTTTATATTAACTCTATTGCCGTTTAGGAAACTGAATGTAACAAATCTAATATCTTATATTTAAAGGATACCACCTTGAGGAGTGCTGTGCATCAGCTCACCCGGATTGGTACTACCTCCTTTACCTGCTCTTACTGTCATAGTGTCTGTGCTCATCACTGTCATATTACGTATAGAAGGTAAGACAGCTTATAGGACACGTGGTATATCGTAAGTACGCTTAGAATTAAAGTGACTTAACTCAAAATTCATGTTGTAACGTTTTATGATGATTATTGGGTGTTTTAATAAAAAATAGACTTTTATATAAGCAGACTGTATTTTATTTAGTTTGTTTCACACACTAGTTATTTAAGATGTTCCTTCGGTGGCTTCAGAATACTAATAGGAAAAAGTTAAAAGGCAAAAAAAAAAACATTTTAGAAAAAGTTTTTATTACTTTTCGAGTTGCTCTCAACGAGCCCTTTCAAATGATACCAATATTGTAGAAGTGCTTTAAAAACAACTATTCCGCCATCTCGGTTGGTAATTCTAAATCCAATATGGCGGATATTGGATTTAGAATATATATATATATATAATAGAACGTCATTTACCTTATCGTGCATTGTCATCTAAACTAAGCGTGTATACAAAATTTCAGCTTAATTGGGTGAAGATATCTATTTCAAAATTGAATTCTAAGCTTCCAACAGAACATACATACTTACAAACGTACAATGCAAGTTAAATAAAAGTTTTTAAAAAGACAGCTATCATCCGAGAACTGTCAAGCGCCTCGACGCCGCTTTACGAATTCTATCAGTAATTGTGTTTATATTTAATTGTAATTTTAAACATATGCAATACTAGATTTTATCATTTCACTATAAATATAAACTTACATTGTAATTATTGCGTACTCAAAAGGCTAATCCACAGATTGGTTAAAACCAATCGTTTGCGAAATACGAAAGTGGTATATCGAAATGTATTTAATACTATAATTTTTGAAAACTTTATTGCTCATTTATCACAAATTGCATTTTTTGTGAATACAAATGACCTTAGGGTCACTTTAACTCTAAGCGTGCGATATGGTTCTGTTAGAAGATAGACGAATTCTTTAATTTTTAAACACATTTTCCAACAAAAACATTCTGCCATTATAGATTTTTTCCGGGTCAGCTAGTAATAATATAGTGGGCGTAAAACTTGAATATACACAAAATAAATGTAATAAGATGGCTTCATTTAACATGTGTATTCTTGTTTTACTTCCGTAATAAATAATACCCTTGCGGAGTGTCGTGGGCAACACAATGAGGTTAGACAGTGAGTGATACGGTGCTAATTGGGCAGTGTAGCCTTTAATTTGATAATGAATTATATGGGAAGCCTCTGTGCACTGGAGAACCTTAAGCGTAAGTAAATTTATCCGTCTCCAAACTGGATTACGACAGTTGCGAGTACTAACATTATTAGAATTTTCATTAAGAGTAATAGAACAATTAATATTTAAGCCGGTTGAATAAAATGTGATAACATTTGTGATAAGTTTATGTTCAACAAGATTTATAATTTTATGTTAGTAAAATTGAAAAGACCCGACTGTAACTTCATTGTTATAATGAAGTTGTGCAGATAAATACCTCTTTTTATTTAATACGAATCAAGAATCATCAAAAAAAAAATAGACGGAGTGATCGCTAGCTCTGCTCGCAGCTTTGTCCGCGTTTTAACTTAATTATTTTATTTTATATTATCCTAAAATAAATAGTAAGCCTAAGCTGTTCCTTATTACATTACTTATTAGCTTACAGACAGACAACAATTCTAAAAAATACTGTTTTGGTATATGTACCTTGTAATCATACGAATTTAGTAAAAATCGGTTATTTCAATATTTGGTTTTAAGGATTGTTGATGATACTAATACATAGAAATATTTTAATAAGTAGATATCAGAATTTTAATAAACACTCGGATACGGAAAAACAAATTGACGATTGTCATACCAAAAAAGTTCCAAAAAACATAGATGAATTGAGAGAATCACAGAATAGTAGTTGTTTTGGCGAACTATATACCGGCCGGAGTTAGGGGTATGAATAAATAGATATTGACCTATTCTCAGACCTACCTGATATGCACACAAAATTCCATGGGAACGGGACAAAAAGTATTACATGTTTGTCTCTTGCTTCTAAACTACCTCCCCACCAATTTGTAGCTAAAACGGTTCAGCCATTCTCGAGTTTTAAAATAGTGTTACTAGTACAACTTTCTTTTATATAATGTATATAGACTGAGTAGCGAGTATCAATGTTCTAAATCTAATTTTGATGAACCAATTCCACACGACCTCTGTGCAGCTAAAGCAAATATTTACCTGTTCGATGTTGACATCATTTGGCTGATTATCTTCCAACTGATCTATGCAAATTATCGTATATATGAACGAACCTTTGATGAACTAACCCTAGAGCCAACACACTATATCAAATTTGTAGAAAAATCAAGATATTGAGGTATGATGGGACTAACAAAAGTCCCTATGAAAATAAATATGTATTAACAAAAGATTTTAATTTGGACAACTGAGACTTATTAAAAAATTTGAACAGTAGTAAAATAGGCTATAATATTACATAAAGAAATAGTCTGTGTTCTTACGAATTATACTTCTGAGTGATGGCGACCGTCAGTCTGGCTAGCACTTTCTATTTTTTTTATAACATATAGCTTAGCGTAGTGAATCAAGTGTAATTGGACATTCATATGCAAAAAGTATCCGAGAAGTATCCGATTTACAAAACACTACTTTAGACACACTGAAATGAGAACCTAATTCAACTTTGGTACGCTGATATCCGATATCCGATTTACAAAATACTATTATAGAGTTATTGGAACTGAAATAAAATATAAAAAGCATTTTTACAATCCTCTGAATTAAGAGTGTTTTTACTATCACTTAGCATTTAACTATTGATATATATTTGGTCTTTATATGCACAGATACACAATTTTTGATTAAGTTGTATTTTTATATATATTTGTATTTAATTATTTGGTATAAATAATTGCCTATAAATCGGTGACTTAGTGGTACGAGCTTCGGACTTCCATTTCGGTAGTCCAGGTTTGAACCCTGACATGTACCATTGAATTTTCTAACTTAAGTAGATTTTCTGATTGCTCTTACGGTGAAGGAAAACATCATGAGGAAACCTGGATTCGTGTATCCAATTCGACCTAACCTAGGATTGGGCCAGGTTTCCATTCTGGGTAGCAGGAGTGAAATAGCTGTCACTCTGGGAAAAACTACCATCTTTCAAATCCCTTAGGTTAGATTACCCAGGATTATCATATAATATAAGAACAGGAAACAATAATTTCAAAAACCGAATTTGAACTAATTTTATAAATAGTGCAGAAAAGTTTATGCTTATAGTGTATATACAATAAAAAGGAACAGAAACCTTGTACAACTTTATACACACTCTGCGCATAAATGTTTAAGCATGATTAAAATTCTTATGAAGTAGTGCAAACATTAAAGATCAGTTTTAAAAGTGGTTGAATTCTAGTGGACGTGAATATATCGCAGACTAAAGTGACCATTTTTTTATTGACTCAAAACGAGAAAGCTTTTTTTTGTCATTTAGCCCCTAGTAATATCGATAGATATTAAAATTTTAGATCCTTATTATATTTAGCAAATTAAAAAAGTGAATTACACTAAGCGTTCTTGTGTTTATTTACCTATTCTCGTATAATATTCTATTGTACTGGTATTAAGGAATATAAACGTACAGTCACACACACCACGCAAAACTTGCGCTGCAAATATGCTAATGTCTATTACTACAAGAAGAAAGTGAAAAATCATCAATCAGTAATTTTGCATCCCGGGGCTATCTTTGG
This sequence comes from Lasaia peninsularis, assembly GCA_018236625.1. Taxonomy (NCBI): domain Eukaryota; kingdom Metazoa; phylum Arthropoda; class Insecta; order Lepidoptera; family Riodinidae; genus Lasaia; species Lasaia peninsularis. Next base: position 5,009 of record DVZL01003379.1, read on the forward strand.
GGACCGGGACAAGCAATTCCAAAACGGGACAGTCCCATTTGAAACAGGACGTTTGGTCACTTTATATACGACTAAACATTAAAAGCATTTCGTAACTTTTCATGTATTGTATTACGCGCTCCGTCGGGTATAGATTATCTACGAGTGTATAAACATTTATAAAGACCTTCAAAGTTTTAGTGTACACTAGTGCGTAAAACGATGTTTATGTATTTATTTTATGTACTATAAGGAAAGTTTGTTCCAATAAATGTCTGGAGTTTATGAGAAAAATACAAAGGTCTGGCTATTGGAAAGTAATAATTGTGCAAAACATTTTCTGACATCAGATATTATTTATTGGGTAGCATCACATGCAAAATTATACAGATTTGACATTGAAATATTAAAAAATAACAACAATAATAATAAACTCATTTATTTACAATAATCTTAAAACTAACAAGATCAATATTTTGTTATATTAAATAACTAGCTGACCCGGTGAACATCGTACCGCCTAACAGTCAGATGCATGTATATAATGAACATAATACAATGATACGTAATAAATATTAATATGGATAGATATATAATAGTACTAGTACCTAGTACCTTGGCTGGTCGTGGGTGTGTTCTTGTATATCTACTGGACTTACGAGTCATGGATATACTAGCACACCTCTGCCTACCTCTTCGGGGATAATAGGCGTGAAGGTACTTTTTTTTATAATAGTACTTTATTATGATGAATAATACAAACAAAAAGAGAATAAAATAAAGAAAAATATGGAAATGATTCATTTTTAATAATTATCTATTCATCTAGTTTCATTGTTTTTAAGATGTATACTATTCGGGGCGGAGACAAATCAAACGAATCAAAAACCATGAAAATTTGTCCAACAGAACTCGAGTTATAAGTGTTGTAACAAACTCGTCTTTCTTTTTTCTTCCGTTTGTTCGTCCGCCTGTCTGTCTGTCACCAGACTGTATCCCATGAACTGTGATAGCTAGGAAGTTGAAATTTTGACAGAATACGTATTTCGGTTGCTGCTATAACAAAAAATACTAAAAATGAAAAAAAAAGTTAATATGTAAAGAGGGATTCCATACAAAAACATGTCTTTTTGTGCGTGTTTTATTTTTCCTTGGTCCCTTTTTTAATTTACAAGGCTTAATAAAACTTTAGACGTTTAATTTATTATTCAGAAATAAGTGTGGATATTATTCAAATTATAAGTTATATTTAATAAACTGAAACACTTTAAAATAAAACTAATATAAAAGTAATTACTTAAAACTTGTAATATGCACCATTCTTCGTAACTACTTTGAAAACTTCGCAAAATGAAACATATTTCACGAAACTTCATTAAAAACCCACTCAGTTATGAAAGTGGAAATAGACTTCAATAACTCCCCGATGAAAAAGGACATTGATATTATCAAGTGTAAAAAATGAGGGATCGAGATTTATTACTGAAATATTGCAAGACGTTATACTATATTGGGACGGGAAATTTTTGGTACGAAGACGGCATTATAGGAGACGATAAAAGCGTTACATATTATGTATATAGTTTTTCTTTATATACTATGTATGTAACTTTAGCTATGTTGGAGTTATTCGGCGGGACTATCGGTGATTACCCTCCAAAACAAAAAAGCGATGGCTTCGCAGCCGCTGTGACCCACGTGATGATATTAGTAAAAATATATGTTGTTATTTCCAATAAAAATATCATAAAACAAATGATACGCGATTTGATCAAAGTCTGTGAAAAGTTCGAAAAAGAAAATATGACTGCTGAAAAATATCGCATAATAAAACTGAATATAATTATCTATTTCATAGTTGTATATGCGACGCTGTTCGCTTATATAATACAAGGAATTATAAATGTTATTAAAGGTACGTATCTTTTATAATAAATAGATCGATCTCTAGCTACCTAACTAAAGATGATGCTGATACTTGCCTTGAATTCAAAACCTACTGGTATTTTAATATTATGTATATATAGGTTTAGAATGGGGTTAGGTTGGAAACTATAACAACATTATGAAGGCAGGAATAGGTACCAATCTAAGTCTTCAAAATACTTTACCATGTTAATTAGAAATGTTAAATTTTTTCGAGTTATCTGACCAAATATAATATACAACATTCCTAAGGCAGCAAAGTAAAAAGTCTCAAATCTTATGTGTCCTGAGCCTTTCTTTTTTACAGTGTTAATTACAAATATACTGATGTACAATTTTTTACGAGCTGACTGATCAAAATACTTATATAGTATACAACATCCCTAGACAGTTAAGTAAAAAGGGTCAAATCATATGTGTCCTAAGGTTTTCTTTTTTACTGCCCGAAGAGTGCATGCCATTTTTATACTCCATGGAATCAGAAAGTGGCAATTTCGTTTAGCACAACTAGGGAGAATTTGACGCTTTCTGTCCGAAGAACATTATTATCTGAGATGTAACTGTCAACACTTCTGTTAAAGGAAGCAGAAGAAAATAGTAGTAGATAAAATATATTTTTTTCATTTCAGGATCAAATTATGTTGCTTTCATAACCTACTATCCTTCGTACTACGATGATTCGGTTTTAGCGACGTTATTTAGTATATTCATGTCGATCGATTGCATTATCTACACAGTGATAATGATATTGTTGGCAGATTCCTTTGCGGTTGTCCATTTGATCATTTTAAAATATAAATTTAAAACATTACGTAACTATTTAGATGAGTTATATGCAGATACTGCAAGAATGGTCGAAAAGGGTGATTTTATTTCGGCAGTTAAAAATTTGAGGCAAGGGCTTATTGAAGCCATTTTGGCACACAATGAGCTGTTACGGTAGGTTCCAAGTTTTATTGTAGGTTAAAATCTGAATGTTTTTAAATAAATGAGTGTTTAAAAGGTAAAACAACCAAGCTATCGCAGTGGTCATGGTACAACTTTATCATGTCGTCGGCATAACTATAAATAGACGTGGTTGAAGTCCCTCAAGTACAAGACCTCCGAGACCTCTTTATATACGATACCACGAGAAAACCTCTCTTATTTTCAATTTAAATAAAAATTTTAAAATATATTAACTAGTCTCCTGTGTACCCTCACTGTGGTTTTGCGATGTGATAAGTGATCTAAGTAGACGAACCAGCGCGAAATCAACGGGAATATTTTAATTCTTTTTAAATGAATTTTAATTTTTAAACTTATATTAAAATTAAGTTAAGTTAAATAATAAATTATTTTTTTCAAATGTACGTTTACTTTTTAATATTATCTCATCGTATTTTTATATTTTTCACTATAATAAGTAGGTATGTCGTGTTAAAAGATATAAGAAAAGAGACCTAGCTGATGCTACTTGGCTTACGTCTATGGTGCGCCCATGAAACTAAAGGTACTTCTGGAGATTACACTCCTAACAACGAAATCTGCAATATTAAACATCTCACACGTTTGGCTATCTCGCTCTCACTAGCCCTCTTTATGTTGACGTTGTCCAGTTTAGAAAGAGTTAGCAATACTAAGTATTCAGGACAGGTCATTGTTAAGAGAGTAATCATTATATACATTTAGCTTCATACGTTCGCCACTGGTCACAAGACTAATATATGGATCAGAAATCAGAAAGAGCTAATTGTAATTGAAAGATAGCTAATCCATATTTGTTTTTGATGCTGTATGACGTTTCGTTGATTGTTTTTGGACAATAAAATATAAGATATACCTATGTATTTATAGAATAGTTTAACACTTATTATGTACAAATGTAGACTCTTGACACCATCCTCGGATAATACGCAAGCTATTTGGTCGTGGAATGTCAACTTAGGTCTTCCCGGATACCTACAATCTACATCCATCTACATTCACATTCTTTCTACATAACCGAACCATCGGAGCATTCTCTTTCTCTGATCACACTATTACGAATGCGGTCTGCGAACTTTACTCCACAAATATTGCGTAGCGCACGCATTTCGACCGCATTATTCTACTTTCAGGATGCTTCTGACATACCCAATTCTAGCTTCCATAAAGTAACGTTGGGTTAAGCACTGAAAAACTTATTAGTACCAAGTCGAACCCGTACTACCGGAATGGAAGTCCGATGCGACACCCACAAGACCACCGAGGCACATAGTGTCATTATTTAAACAAATTAAATGTAAAGGCGTCGTGAGACTACAGAAGTTGTGACATAAATGTCAGTCATTTATATGTTTACTGTTCACATTATTAAGCTTTGCTTGCACAACGACATTGTACATTGTACACTTTATGTATACACTGCGAGATTATCTGAGAAAGGACAGAGAAGTAGTCACATTTATTGTAGCATAATAACTGCAAAATTGTAGTGAAGTTCCACATGATTTATTTATGTAGTAATTAATACATATTACTTTCAAACAGAAAAATTAATAGTTTTTCTGAGTTGATTTGATAATTATAATTATTTTGAAATAATAGTTGTAATGTTGTTTCTCTTTACAATTATGAGGAATACTAAGATAATAATAATAGGAATAGTTTTATTTTAAAATTATAATGACATATAAAGGAATATAACGAGCCCACAAAAAGTTACAATTTATAACATCTACTCGTATGTTCAAACTGACACTATACTATTAATAAATGAGTGATATGAATTGAGTGTACAATATATAGTGTTATAGTGTGAACTAGACTTAACAACTAAAACTAAACTTTAACGTTTTTGCAGGCTGACACTAGAGTTCGACGATGCATTCGGATTTATTATTGCGATGCAGATTATTCAAAGTTCCGGATCTGCAATAGTTTTGATGCTTCAAACTGCGGTAATATCCCATGTACTAGCCAACCCGTGCCCACTTCGTTGGGCGTTAATTATATGATTGTAAAAAACGAGCATGAGACGCGCGGCGCTTAGTGCGCAGCCCTCACCGCTTCCGCTTCCCTCCCACAACATATCTCGCGATGAATAAAATCACATCTTCAATTACCTTCATGACAAAATAATGTTATATATAGGTATTCATGTTCTGTTCATGAAAAATACATTTCAACTTCACATAAAATTTCTGTTTTTTTTGGGATGAGACAGCGAAGAAGCACACGCGTCTCCTGATGGTAAGAGATAGATGTTGTAGGTTATAGATGTGCCGCTGCCCTGTGTTCGGGGCGTTAGAACTTATGCTTAAACTAAAAAGCCTTTGTATATAGCTTTACATTAGCCCGGACTTTTTTGTAGAACTAATAGAGACCAACATTTTTGATGAACATCATCTTCGTCGATACCGAACCCTTTAGTCCACGCCAGTAAAGCACACATCTCAAGTCACTGAAATTGGACAAATTTCAGTTGACTTGATATACACATATGCCACTATTTTTCTCTGAATTTTTTGTTCAATCATAATATAATATAACCTATTACACCCCTAAATAGTGTAGCTTTCTATTTTTAAAAGAATTTTCATTATCAATTCAGCATTTCCGAAGATTAGCCCTAACAAACAAACAATCCAAGTTAAAACTTTATAATATTAGCATATTTTACTTATACAATGCAATAGATATACTTTTGGGCATTACTTAAAATCCAAAAAGTCTCTTGTTTCCAATATACAATGATTATAATATTTATGAAAAATAAAAAAAAATCAACTTTTAAATTCTAGCTACAGTAAAATAATTAATTGAAGGGCTAAAATAGACAAATATTAATTTAATATTTGATGAATGAAAATAAATATTAGCGAAATATGTGTGCCAATACGAAATACTCATTTCAACCTATAAATCTACATATTCTACCATATGTGATGTGTAAATATTTAAATATATTATCAGTAATATTGGTTTTAAGAAAATATCTTTACTGTCTTCGAACCTAGCGCTTTAATTACAGTAGCTTATTTAACAGCATATAGACACTACTTTAATTAACAGTGTTTGCCATTTTCGTATTCCACTTACAAGCTTAGCAATGTACTGATCATCTTTTATGTCAAGTGTTTTTTTTGCAGGAAAGTGTAGACTTTACCCTCATATACCTTATGAAGGCGATGCTCTTCATAGTGGGTTTATTCTTCATGTTGGGATTGTTTTTATGTAACGCGGGTGAAATAACACATCAAGTAAGTAAACAGATAACATAAAACAATAATGGTGTCAATTCTGACGTGCACTGTCGACTTATTTTTAGTGTATTAGCATAGAAGTTGGCGATATACTTGCCACCTATCACATATGGGGCGTAGTGCCTTGGCTAATCGTGGGTATTCTGGACTTACGAGCGAGCCTTGTGTATAGCATTCTCTACCAGCCAATATTTGAACCAACAGAAAAATGAGAAACAATAATGGCAGATGCATAAAAAATAAACAATAAAATTAGAAACATAATAATAAATAACGGGTTTTTTTAAGTAGCCAGCCGGTTTCGCTTTTTACAGCATCATCAGAGATAAAAGTTAAAACTAAAGTTGATAACACTACACAATGAAGCTACTTTTTACAGTATAACTGTAAAAAGTCGACTTCAATTTCATTGTCATGTCGTCTAAGTTTAAACCAATTGCCATAAAATCAATATGTTTTATATAAATATGACCTATCATACAAAACAATAATCATCAAAATTTATTACGTAATAACGAACACACTTACTCTTTTTTTCTCTTTTTTTATAATATTATAAAATAAGAAGAAAGAAGGTAAACAAGCAGACGGATTTTCTGATGGTAAGAAATACACGTCGTCTATAGACACCAAAGGTGGAAATGCGTTGCCAACCTGAGGCTGGGATGGTAGGGCTCTAGCGTGAATAAGTTTACCGGCTACCCTACCCTTCAAACCAGAACACGACATTGTAAGCACTGACGCTATTGTGGCAGGAATAGGTAAGGCGGTGGTACAAATCCGGGCGAGTTGCAATACTCTACCACCTAGTAAAAGAAGAAAGATTTTAATTATTATTTCAGGCATCCCTTTTATCCGATTCCTTCTTCTACTGTGGATGGTATCTGTGCTTACAAAAGATCTCCAGTAGCCCAGATATTCGGCGTCTGGTTATAATAGGTTGTAATCAGGCACAGCGTCCTCTTATTATGAAGGCTTTCAAAATGTTTGACTTGAGTTACGCTACTTTCCTTGCGGTGAGTTATTACTATTTTTGATTTTTATAAAATTTTAGTATTCTGCGTATATCGTGACTGAGAGTTCAACCATACATGACTTGAGAGATGACACATGAGATAATTTATAAGGTCTGAATTAAATCAAATACGCCCAGACCTTTAATGTTGGATTCAACCTTTAAGGGGGTGAAATTATTAATGAAAGTTTGTAAAATAAATAACTACCAGTCTATATTACTATAATATAGGTATATTTGAGTTTCTGTGGTGTAACGGTACGGGTGTCGCCTGTTAATACCGTTAGCCACATGTTGTCCCGGGTTCAATTCCCAGGTTGGGCAACTTTTCTTTAATGTTTTTCAGATTATTCTAAGTTAGCACTACATTGGGATGTGCCCGTAATGGCGATAGGCTTGCCACCTATCATGTCACGGGCCCTAGTACCTTGGCTAATCGTGGGTGTTCTAGTATATCTACTGGACTTACTAGTCATGGACACTAGCTGATGGAATAGGGGGGGGGGGGAATAATAGGCGTAAAGGTACTTTTCAGACAATAATTACTATAAGTTTATTTGAGGTCTAAAGTAGCTAATACTAAAAAATTAAGCAGTAGTTTAAATAAATTATATTATGTTTTATTTCAGGTGGTGCGAGGTTCATATTCAGTGTTTACTCTTATATATACTAACAAGCAATAATCACCCTAGTGGTCCTGTGTAATTGGTATCCTACTTTGAATGTCGAGGTCTCGGGTTCAATTACGAGTTTGAAAAACATAATGTTGCCTGCGATTGGATTGGTGCCCAATATAACGACGGACTTGTCACCTATATCTAATATTGTTGGCTTCAGGCATACGGGCGTGTTAATATTTATGTATTTTATGACTAATAATTATTTATCGAAAATCACTTCTTCCTTATAAGCACACTCTAAGCACTGAAGTACGTACTGTGTATGTTTTAGTTTAATATATTTTTTTATTTAACTTTATTGTTTTATTTCTGTCGCTACTATAGAAATGTGATATCCCCATTGCCCGTTATAAAACGTTTGATTTAAGAATGCAGTGTGTCATTGTTACCTGTTTGTCTGTCACCAGGATTTATATAATCAACCGTGATTGAAATTTTCACGGATTGTGTATTTCTGTAAAAATAAACAGAATAATATAAATATACAAAGAAATGCTCCTCTGCTACAAATGTGATATTTTTTGCCTTTCGTCGGAACCCTTCATGCGTGAGTCCAACTCACACTTGATCGATTTTTTATAAAAAAATATTCCCATCATACACATAATTTTACTAAACAATGCTTGACTTTTGATATCGATCTAAAACATTAGTAAAAAATTTTCGAATATAGAATTACAAATAAAAATAACTTGCGCTAGGTAATTCCCCCAATGTGAATACTTCCACAATAGAACCACGTTTGCGGATTGCAAATCTTTTTTCTTATGTCGTAAATAAAAAACTTCTCAAACATAAAAGTGTATGAGTTCCTCCCAATACTACGCCAATGACTTTCAATTTCTCCAGAGCATGTTCAGACCCAACCCTTCAGATTACTTTTCTCTTTCATACACTGGATTGAATTAAAATGGCACAGTGGCTGATAAAAGAAAGGCCTTATATATTTTCAGATGTTTCGATCATGTTAGGGTTCCGTACCCGAAGGGTAAAACGGAAACCTTTTAGTAAGACTCCTGTCTGTTTCCTGTCTGTCTGTCAGTCTGTCTGTTTTTCTGTCTATCTGTCAGTCTGTCTGCTTGTCTGTCTGTCACCAGCCTGTATCTCGTGAACCCTGATAGCTAGACAGTTGGAATTTTCACAGATAATATATTTATTTTGCCGCTATGACAACAAATACTAAAACAAAGAATCAAATAAATTTATAGAGGGCGCTCCTTTT
>DVZL01003380.1:0-14051 GCA_018236625.1 Lasaia peninsularis
ATTAAAACTTTTGTTTTGTAACAACTTTTAAACACATATTCGGCAAATAAATAATTTTCATTTCATTTCATTTCATCACACAAATGCCCGTCTCTCGTCGGGAATCGAACACGAACCTCGCGGTTAGTCTTGTTCGCTAACTCCTCGACCAATTCAAATCCCGTTTAGTAACACAAAATTGTAGTTGCGAATGGTACAACTAATCATTTTAGCCAAACAATATTTCGCTATTTTTTTTGATAAAATTTATGGTTAGAAAAGCTGGCTGTCTTTTTAATATCAAACTAGGTATAATTCCAGAGATTCAGTCTTTCAGTGTTTATTGGTTATTACAGAATTTCTTGTAAAATCTAACTAGTAAACTAACTAAACAGGTTTTCACATTCTTGATACAATTGATCAGTCATCAGTTGTTTGTTCCTACTAGTTTATAGAATCGGAATTCGATTACCTTTCATTTAAGGTTCAAAAATAAAAGATAGGCTTTTATTACACATCAATTTATTATTCAGAATTTAATACTGTATTACATAGAAGAAATGCACTTCTTAGAAACATTCAGAAGACTTCCCTTTGGGACAGTTGTAACAGAACTTCTCTCCGTTTACTTAAAATGAAAAAATACTACTAGGTTTATATTTTAATCAATATTTATGAAGATCTGCATTGCCATATACTTAAAAATCTATGTATATTTTTCACAAAACGCGAAATTTTCGAAAATTAATTCTTATACATTACAGTAAAGCTTGAAGCTACGATTGTCTATGAGATAATTTACTGTTGAATAAATAAAATTTAAGTAAATTATCAAATACTTTATGTTAGTGTTAACTGTCGCTGCCACAATTTGTCAACAACATTTGCCATTACAATAAAGGAATTAAGAATTTAAAAAAATAAATGGATATTTATTTAACAATTTGGTGACCGCATAGATAGGCGCGTTGACTCATATCCAACATAGTGAATAAAAAATTTTGGTGAAAACACACAGCACGTGAAATACTACCAATATAAATACAGACATATCTTAAATTCATTCAGTCAAAGTGGAACATGTATAAAATATTTAATTAGAAATAATTATAATCAGTCTTGTTTAAAGAGAAAACGTCGACCTGCGCGTGCCGAAGTCTTCGCACGCCTCGGTCGAGTACATACTTATATCACAATACAATATGTCAGATATGATGTCATTCCTTCTCTTGGACGTAACTAGTATACAATTCGCCTGCTATGCTACTTAGTGTTATTATCACAGTTGTTTAGAAGAGGTGGGTGCAGTACTTTGTACATAACACAGGATACTACCTGCAATCCGCGACCACTCTCGACGCATAATATATTCGGATTCAAACCGTCCCCTACTCCCAGCAATACTACACCAGATAAAATCATCATTCTATACAAATAACTCGCATCTAACGATGATACGAAGGACCAGTCAGAATAGGAAATCATCTTTGAGATGAAAAATATACAAACTCTTCATTGCAGTCTTATAATGTACATATATTAAGTGAATCCCGCACGTCCAGTGTATCAAAAACGAGACCCATAGAAAACGTTGTTCACCCCTTTAATGCAAATACCCGTGTTTATCACATCATATCTCTGAGATGCAGATATTAAACGGATATCTAGATAATAACTATTACGTCCCCTTTTAACTGGTACAATTTCGTCACCTTATAGTAAACTCGAAATAAAAATTGAATAACAATAAAATATTAATCTTACATCTATCATATAAATATCTGTGAACGACTTGCAAGCTTTGTAGGTCACAAACATTCTCCATGAAATTCGCTCAAATAGTCAAAAAATATATTTTTGTCTAGTAAACACTTGCCGAAGGAAGTGCTCTTATGCATTAACAATTGACCAACGCAACGACAGGTTACAGTAATGAAATATCACAGATTTTTCCTCTTTGGACAGTAATGGGCTTCTAAAATAATAATTATTATTATGTAATACTTGATTTAAGCATATTTTGTACCAATTGACTCTTCACTACCATTAGCCCTAAGAAACCCTTTTACGTACAAAGAAAGTCCAGTAGACAACTAGACAAATTATGTGAATATTTTATCTTTTAAAAAAAAACAATCAAAAACAAATATGAGAAATCACTTACTTTGCTAAGAAAAAGTAATCGTCAGATTATTCATAACAATCAAAATACTAATATTGCTAAGTTAAATGCACATATTTACATTTTTTACCTGTAATTTTAAAATTGTTACTATCAGTATATTTGAATTTTAGCTATTGTTTACGTCCGAAATACCGTACACAATTATACCTCTAGCTATTTATTAATATTTAGATCTAGAAATTTATCAATAAAAATAATATTGAAAACATGACTCAATGTCATTGACATTCATATTACATAAGAAAAATATTCACAATTTTATCTGGCAATACAGATTGTTTTCAAATATATCAAAGCATATATTTATCTTCATTTCCTTAATCTAAGTTGTCCCACTCTTTCACTGGATAAGATCATCATTAACAATAAAAATAATTTATATAAAATATTTTTTTCTGTTTTTAAACACCACCCCTACGATTTCAATCATCTTCTATATGTTTCGTGCATTTCGTACATCATACAGACATTTAAAAACGAAAGGCACCCAGGTTACATAAGAGGGTACCACATCAACTACTCTAACAGTGAATATAATGATTAATTCTAATGGCGAGAACTATTTTAAAATCCCACCTTATAAATTATTTTAGTTTGTTGACCGCAATTTCAATGAAGAATCACTATCATAAATTTCGGAAATATCTTTTTTTTTATACTATATTATCGATAATAATGTTAATATCAAATCAAAATAGTAACTTGGCGTTGCAATACTTAACCAAATTACGACTAGCCATAACATATTGTGTGAAATGAAATTGTCACAATGAGATACTTCCACTGTCACAATAAATGTCAATTACAGTAAATGTAGCAAAAAAGGCCAACAACAAAATAAAATTTAGTAAAAAAAAATTAACATACTTATATTATTATTTATTACTAATTAATGCAAATCGATCTGAAAGAGATTAACACATCTGATGTAATCAAATAAACAGCCATATCATCAACACTTTCACAATGACATTGGACTGTCACTTACAATTAAATATTTGCAAGTTTCATTCAGATCTAGATTATATTATTCAAGTAGTGACAAAAAAGTTGCAAAACGAAACACTGCCAGAGAAATAGTACATAGAACACCTAATCAGAAATTTTATATCTAAGTACAATATCTTTTCATTTTTTTTAATATAATAGTAAAGAGAAAGAGGTATTTAGAAACTGGAGTGCTTCATGAAAACCCTCAAAAAATGATAGGCCTAACACTGTTCGATGTAGAAGCTCAACATCAAATTACCCATTTTAAATATATTATCACCAAAGTTATACATCAAAAAACATGAGAGAAGAATGTTTAAATTATCAACATCATTTGTAGTGCTTTTATAAGTTACTTCATTCCGTTATCATAGCAAGGTATCAAATAATTAGATTTAACAATTATGAAAGGAGTAATCTTTCCATTGTTCACAATTGACTATTGATATCATAACATGCTTCAACGATAGACCATCTTCGATGGATTAAACTATCATTTGTTCCAGACATTAAATACAATTAATATTGTACTCATAAACCTGGGATTAGATCAAGTGAACTATGTTAACATGATCAATTAGTTATAAACACCGAACACAACTTAGTAGCTAGTTGTGAACAAAATCATATGCATGACGTTGGCAAATAACATTGCATGTTACGATTCAGATAGTAGAGATATTTTTGAAACCGAGCCGGTGTACGACACAAATTGCTGCCTTTGATTTTTCATTATTATTATTATTGTAACAATAAACCAAATCTTGAACCATTTATTAATACAAAAAAAAAATATTACTATTACTGGTGATTTACAAGTTGACCTAATCGTTCAACACGGGTTGATGTGACGGAGAGCTTCGTAAACAGCATACAGCCAAATAGTTGTCAGTGTTGGAGATGTGTAGGGGTTTCCACATTGACAGCTGTCATCGTGAGCTATTGCTGGACTGGCGCGGCGTAGAGCAGCGGGCCGGGCGGCAGGTGGGGGTACGGCACACCAGCGCCCACCGCCGCTTGGTAGCCGCAGGGGCCGCCACCGCCCACTCCACCACCATAGAACTTACCACCTGCTCGTAACACAAAACAAATATCACTCTAGCTGCTGTGTTATCTATACTAATATTATAAAGAGGAAGCCTTTATACGTTTGTATTGAATAGGCTCAACAACTACTGGACTAATTTCAAAATTTATTTTACTATTACTTAGAGGGATTCCTCCGAATCCGTATAGGCTATATTTTATCCCGGAAAATAGATAGGATTTTTCGTGGTAGTGAAAATTTTGAAGTCGAAGAAAAAACAGCCGTATGTTAACGGTTCTCGCGAACGCTGCCTAAATGGTTAGAAATTTATGGTCGACTTTGATATAATTCATGCGAGCGAAGCCGCGGACGGAATGCTAGTATACTAACATTTATGTATATTGTAATTATACATTACGATAAATACATAAAAAAAATTCCAAACACTCCGGGGTCGTCCATTTATCACGTGACGCTCGAAAAGGGGGGGGGGAGAAGTCCATAAAAAAATAACGAAATATCACAATATGGGGTTAAAAATGCCAAGAAAATCATCACGTGATTAACGAACGATCTTTCTCGAAAACATGTTGCAATAACATGATTTTTAGCAATAATAGTTACTATTGTTACATAAATAAAAAAAATCATAAAAAATTACATTAAATTACGTTACACAAAAAAATCACTGTTACATACTTTTATTTTTATCATTTCCTAAAATTATTAAAAAATATATAAGAAAATGTAATTCCTGTAGGAAAATTTTGTTAAACATTATTATTATACTTTAATTTTTGTTAAAAACTTATGAAGCACTGAATATTTCGTGCTGGTTTTCAACTTATCATTGGGGCTGAATTTGTTATCGAGAAATTTCTCTTTTCTTTGCCTGCCAAGTCTACTTATATAAAATTTACTTACCAAGCATCTCTTGATGGTGTGGGTGTATTTGTTGGAAGTGAGGTGGGGCAGTGAAATGTGGTGGAGGTGACCCGTACGATGACCCAGATCCAGTAGGTTTATTGTTGTTTGAATTCGTGTTGCGATACTGTTGTCCGCCATTGCGCGTGTCTAAATAAGAGAAAATTAAAAAAAAATAACACTTTTCTTGACATTAATTATCATACTGTTAGCCAAATATGCATTTAGTTAACACAATTATTTAAAAAAGAAAAAGCAGACGTACTGTTGTATGTGCGCTGGCCATAACCATTCTGGTTATTATAAGCATTAGGATATCCATTGTTGTATCCACCCTGGTAGCTTCCCATAGAATCAAATACATTAGGACTAGGGAAAGGAACTTGTTGCTTTTGATAATTGTTGTTATTGTTTGGCCTGTACGATTGGTTGTTCTGTGTCTGATTGGCGAATCTTGGCGCCTGTTGTTGCTGCTGCTGGTGTTGTTGGTGCTGTGGAGTGGTACGATTTTGATAAACTTGATTCTCTTCATTTGGAACAGACATTGCCATCTTATTGTTCCACTGGTTGCTCTTATTTTGACGGGGAGAGCTCGCACCACTATTGTTCTCTTTCCTTTGTTGCCAGCGATTACGACCTTAAAATAAAAATTATTATAAACAAAATGAAGTAAACAAAAATTACATAAAAATTCACACAAATAAACCAAGTAACAAGATTTCATGAAATATTGTTATGGTCAAGCTTATCTCAATGGACGTTATGTAATGCAATTTAAAATAATCACCAGAATTGTTGTTGTTGTTTCTAGCCATGTCGGTCAATTTGGCCGGGGGAGTTTGACCCGTTTCCCTAAGAACAGCCACTAAAGCACGTGCTTGACGAGCATCTCCACTAGTGAAATATGTATATGCTGTGCCGGATTGTTGACAACGTCCTGTGCGACCTTTAAGAAAAATAATAGATGTATTATAAGATTCGAAATATCATTTTATTTCATTTTAAGAGCATAAAAAAAATTAAAAATAGCAAATTACCGATTCGGTGAATATAATCTTCAGAAGAATTGGGGTAATCAAAGTTAACAACAAATTTAACATCTTCAACATCTAGACCCCTGGCAGCAACATCAGTTGCTATCAAAATTGTTGTGGCTCCATTACGGAACTCTGTCAGTACAGCATCACGTTCAGGCTGTGACTTATCACCATGAATAGCCAATGCTTTGTGACCCATACGACGCACTGCACGAGCTATGTCATCTACCTAAAATATATAAAAATGCCTATTATTATAGATTTCAATTGACAAATAATAATCATATAAAGCAAGAGAAAAACCTACTTTTTTCTTGGTCTCCACAAATACAATAACTTTGTTATCTTTTTCTGATGAAATCTCTTTGAGAAGGTTGGTTAACTTGTGTTCCTTTTCATGTTCTTCACAGACCTCTACTATTTGTTTAATATTGTTGTTTGCAGAAAGATTTAAAGATCCAATATTAACTTTAACATAATCGGTTAAGAAATCTTCAGCAAGTGCTTGAATCTCTTTAGGCCAAGTTGCTGACCACATAAGAACTTGTCTGTCTGGTCGAATCTGTTCAATAATTTTACGGATCTGGGGTTCGAAGCCCATATCTAACATTCGGTCTGCCTCATCCAGTACCAAGTAAGTACAACGACGCAAATTAGTAGTGCCTCTTTCTAAGAAATCAATAAGACGGCCAGGTGTAGCAATAACTATCTCAACACCTCTTTCTAAATCTCTAGCTTGTGGTCCTTTAGGAGAACCACCAAATAAGCATGTGTTTCTAATACACCCACGGGCACTATAAGCTTGGGCAACAGATTGAATCTGCTGTGCCAACTCTCTGGTTGGAGACAAAACTAAGGCAATGGGACCATCACCCTTCTGAATTCTTGGTTGATGGACAATGTGAACAGCAGCTGGAAGCATGTAAGCTAAAGTCTTTCCAGATCCAGTTGAAGCAATTCCAACCATATCCCTTCCTGACAATGCAATGGGCCATCCCTGGGCTTGGATACCTGTGGGTTCATCCCAACCTTGTTCTTTAATAGTGTTCATTATATGATCTGGGAAATTTCCTTCATCAAACACTTGATTAGGACGGGGAACATCATTTCCACTAACAGTGATTTCTTTAGCTGCCCGAAATATTTGAACATCATCCTCTGTGCGGTTTTCAACATTAGCATGTGGCTTATAAAAATTCTTTTGAATAGTATCCAAACTTGACATATCCCACATTGGTTTTACTAAACTGTCACCAGGGTGTTTTGCTTTTCGGCTTTGTAATTTACGATCATTGTAATCTGATGACGGTGGAGACACATTGTTTGGGTTAAACATCTTTTTTTGCATAAAATTTTGTTGTCCATTCATCATACCATTTTGGTTGTTAAAGTGCTTAGGAGCATAGTTATTTTTCTGGAATGGTTGCTTATTGGGACCTCCGAACTCTGGTTTTCCATTGTAAAATTGCATGTTGCCTTGCGGCTTTTCTTCATAGTCGTTCTTCTTTTGTTGCTGGTTATTATAATTATTGTTCCTAGGCCTGAATTCTTTTGGGCCGCCAAAATCACTTTGGTTTCCATTTTCATTTTTTTGATTATTAAAGTCATTCCTCATTCCATTAAATTCATTTCTTGGGCGGAAGGGCTTATTTGCAACCCCATTTCTGGGAGCAAAATTTTTTGGCCCACCAAAATCATGCATTCCATTATAGAATGGAATTTTGCCAAATTGTTCATTCCGGTCCATCCGAGGCCTGAAGCTATAAAAGTTTTATATAAATTATTTTAATTAACAACAAATCACAATAAATAAAAGTATTATGATTGTTCTACAATTTTAAGAATCGTAGTTTACTATTATTATTTACAAGAAGAAAAGGATTTAATATGGTCAATAACTAATTGCAAGATTTTATATCAAAACAAATTTAATGTTAAATTCTAATCTTTCTGTCAATATACAAAAGTTCGAAAAAAAAGAACTTGATAATTAATGTTTTAAGTTAGATGAATTCACTTCTGTAAGAGCATTGATCATTAAGAGAAATCAAACAATACATAACAAAATATAACATAATACATGGTGGATTGACATACATCAAAATTTCACATGAAGTATGGCAGCACAAAAACATAATTCATGCTAGAAGCCAATTATATAAAAGCCTCACAATAAGGAAATATATCAGAAGTATTCATTTATTTTGCTTGACTATATGACATAACTAAAATTATTAATAGATATCTTCTATAAAAATCTTTTGATTAAAAATGTTTGTTATTGGGCAGCAAAAAATATGAAGTATTTAAAAAATTTTGGCTGCAAGAAAAAAATCTGATATGAATAATTAGTAGTGTCCTCTACACTAATAATTTTCCATTCCAATTATTTTTTTTATGAAATAAGACAGCAAACAAACACTAGTATACTGATAGCAAGAGACAACTATGGTCTATAAACTTCATACAAGGTTAGTATATTATGAACACTCTACCACCAGTAGTCATGTTGGGAGTGACCCAGTTAACTAATGCTCAACAGTTACGAGATGCCTAGTAGAGAGGTATGGTGTATTCTACACAAAGGATCCAGACCAACACAGAGAAAACTGTGATTGATCATAAAGATCATAATATGGTATGTTTAGCACATATAAAACCTTCCTCTAAAATCAACTTCAAAATTCAGTACTTTTAAAAATCTTAACAAACATAGGGATGGACAAGATTGGAAAGTGACTTTTTTTTATACTATGTAGTGATTGATATACATGTTTCCTATAATATTTTTTTTTTATGATATTGGAAGGCAAACAAGCAGACGGATTTTCTGATGGTAAGAAATACATGTCGCCTATAGACTACAAAGGTGGAAATGGTGCGTTGCCAACCTGAGGCTGGGATAGTAAGCCTCTTGCGTGAGTAAGTATACCGGCTACCCTACCCTCCAGACCAGAACACGACAATGGCGAGCACTGTCGCTATTGTGGCAGGAATAGGTAAGGCGGTGGTACCAATCCGGGCGAGTCGTTGCAAGACTCTACTACCTAGTAAAAAATAAATTATAAATCTTTTTACAATTTCCATCATGATGATATCATCAATTGATAAAAATTGTTGGAACTTTTTAAAGAAATTGAATTGTCATATATGTATAAAAGTCTGTCATATTTTAGTTTACAAACTCAATGACATGAATAGTCTTTCAAACATAAGAGTAGTCAGGTCATATTGAGCAAATAATGAAAGCAATCTTAGGCTCCTACTCACAAACATAAAAATAACAGTTACAGCTTGGATCACAATGATGATGATGAATAATCCTCTTCACCCCATGGAAATTATTTTACAAAAATTTCAAACCATAAAGTGGTGTTTTTATGACATGCTTTATGCTTATACATTCATTACGAAATCAAATATGAGTCAAACTACATACATCTACAAAAACTGCAAAAAAATCAAATTTATTTTATGGAAGCACCCCTTGTATATGTATTTTATTCTAATTTTATTTGTTGTTATTGCAGCTATTTTCTAGCTATAACCGTTTCTAGGATACAGCCTAGTGACAGACAGACAGCAAAGTCTTAGTAATAGGGTTCCATTTTTGCCTAACATTTTTGTCTTTGTGACATAAAATTTGAACATTGTTATCCAGGAAGATTATATACCCAAGTAGTCTAATATTACAAATTCCTAATAAATACATATACACATATTTTTATTTAATTATCAATTGACTAAATATAATGGCCATGTCAAATAATGGAAAAAATAGGAGTATATTAGCCATTTATATAATACGTACATATAGTAATTAAATTTAAAAAAAATAGTGACAATAACATGCTGCAACATTTGACTCCAAATAATGAGGTAAATTAAATGAAATGAAATCTACTTAATTCATCAAATTATATCCACCATAAAAAGCTTCAGAGACCTCAAAAATGTACTCACCACCAACAAGCCTATGTAACTTTTTTCGCAAAAATTGTAATGCAATATTTATTGTTTAAAAATTATTTTAAAGACTTAAACAATAACATATGGATTCCAAAATAATAAAAAATGGCTCCATAACCTTAGAAAAAAAAAATTGTAACACAATGTAAAACTTCTTAATGCTTTACTTAAAGGAATTACAAGTCACATAATAATATATTATATTACAATCATAGATTCCAAAATGTTTAAAAATAAATGCTTAATTCAAAGATCTTTTATCCAAAAAATGAATTCTTTAAAAATAATTATTACAATAAGAGTAATTATATTGTTGAGATGTTTAAAAATGTATTGCCATAATTTCTTTGAAGATAATTTCAACTTGCAATAAATATTTAACTTTTTCTAAATTCTAAATTGTTTTTATCAGTTTTGTAATAAGGTAAAGTATGTATAAACTGTAAGACTTGTTCTGTATAATTCAAGTAGTTTTAGTAATAAAATGGCCAAATAAATGGCAAGATGTGTATTAGTGTGAAATAATTAATTTTTATCATCTAATGTACCTACCATGTTTCATAAATAAAAATATTTTCTTTGAATATGTTATGATTTGATAAACTAGCAGATAGATTATCGAACAGTAAATTCATTTTTCTTGTAGTAGTGTGTTGCCAATCTGGCTGAGGAGACTGATTTAAGGTGAAAAATAAGACTTGAGAATATTATGTCTTAATTTATTTTGTTTTTTTTTTATGCACACTAGTCGTATAAAAATTTTAACACTGGAATATTATATCAATTTAAAAACTTTTGAGGCCAATTATTTTTATATACAAGACTGTCCGCAGTGTCATAGTTCAAGATGAGTGCTAATTTAATGTAATTATGAATGTAAACCAACAATTATGAATTGTAAAATACTACAATAATATGGTGTAATAAGGAAGACCAACCATATAAAACTACTGCCTTTACTTAATACCATGGCAGCTATAACTTTCCAGGTAGAAACCTGCTATGAAACTAACTGACATACCTCAATTTTCGGCTTCAAAATATTTGTTTTCAGAATAAGACCTTGAGTATAGAGCCAACGCTTGCAGCTCTTATGTACTTCAGTGGGCATTTAAATACAAATTATTGCTTTATATTCAATTTTTTTCTGACATACCTAAACACTATAAAGCTACTAAATTTAATGTAAGGCAATAATTTGTATTAAAATTATGAATATATTAAACATGTTAAAAGTTACAATTCCAAAAATATAAATACTTAGTAAAATAAAAATATAATAAATTAGGTTAATTCCTATTTTGGCCACTTGTAGTACTAGTAAGTACCTAAATAGGATAAACTAAGTAGATAAACATCCCAAAACGTTTTCTCCAGCTCGTAACCGAGTACCTGGTTAAAAACCAAATTAAAAAAGCCCACCCTCATTTTGTTGAATATAAAAAAATGAATGCAATAGTATGTTCCGATTAAAATAGAAGTTATGTTATGCGAAATATGTAATTATTACTTTAATGTTGTGAGGAAGCCATCAAAAAAAGACAATCTTTTCTTAAATTTTCACAAGCAGCCTCCATCAGCTGTATTTATTACATTTCACAAAATGGCCGCCGACTGTAATCTTGCTATGTTCCAAATCAAGATCGCAGTTCTACATTTTAACAAACTATGCTAGAAAATGCTTTTTCTTACATTGGATGTTGATTGTGAAAGCTGTTGTACTGCATCACGATGCTGTTGATATCCCAAGTGGTGGAAGCTGGGATACGTGGTCCGTAACGCTTGATTAGATATCTGTAGACATGTAAAATATTTCAGAATACAGAATCAAAATCATTACGATCAAATAATTATTTAAAAGTACAAGTAGAAAATAAATAAATATATTTAACTACTGCTCACCTCTCAATTGAGAGAATTTATAAAATTATTGATTTTGAACATTCACTTCGACGACCTCTCGGACCCGGCGAACGAACAACTCGATAATGGCGACCGGAAATACGATGACCATAGTCAAAGCTAAAATTCTACCTATTATACCTAATAAATGTACTATATACCTATAGAGAGTTTTTCATATAATAATGTTAATTCTTTCTTTCGTATGACATATTCACATCAAATAAGTAATAAAGGATTTGAATGTTTAAAAAAACAGAATTATCAGTTATGATAAAAATGTGTTATTAGAGTTTTTTTAGGTTAATGAATCAATTTATTTTGCTTTTATTGGACGATTATAGAATATTTGTAAAATTGTTTGGACTTATGTACCTACCTGCTATTAAAGACGCCATAAAGCCTAAGCGTATCATAATAAAATTTAGCAAATAGTTAAAATCTGAAGAATATCAAATTTATTCTATTATTGTATCGATTTTTTAAAATAATCTGAGATCTTAATGACTTACTTACTTAACTCGTTGGCCGAGTGGCTAGCGTACACGCCTAACGGCATCGACTATCCGCGAGGCTCGGGTTCGATCCCCGACGGGGACAGACATTTGTGTGATGAACATAGATGTTTGCATTTCCGGGACTAGGTGTTTATTAAATTTATTCGGGTATCTGTTTAAGTATTTCTATGTACTATTATCGTTGACTAACACCCATAACACAAGCATATAATTTGCTTACCTTGGGGTTAGATCAATTTGTGTAATATGTTCAGTAATATTTATTATTATTATTTAAATAGAATTTAAGGACATATTGTGAATCAATACCAAAAAGTAAACCTATTGTAGTAAATAAATTATTTGATTTAACTAAATCCCCAACCAATAGCTAAAATAATACAATACATATAATAGCAGTTAGCTTGAACAGCCTGCTTTAATAATAAATCAATAAAATTGTTATTGATCCGTTGGTGTTTTAATACTCATAAAAGATACACATAGCTAAATGGCAAATAAATAACAACTCAAAAAAAATGCATAATTCTTTGACCAGACTTTTAATCTTAATTTTGCTAACTTAGTAATATCTTATCAGTTGTGGTCACACTAACCGGAAAAGGAAACACAATCTTGCAATTTACAATTATTGTGTCAATGATTGACAATAATGCTGCCATATAAAATAAAACCTAAATGAAAGGTCACAATATTATGTTTTTATGTAATAAGTGTTACAAATCGGATAACAATTCTTTTGATTCTTTGACCCTATGAACTTAAATAAAATCTTTACTCGTTATTGTTTTTGTGACAGGTGGCAATATTGGTTTTTACAAAGAAGTGCGTTTACTTGCCAGACCATGGTAGGTAAGTTGTCAGTTGTCACCATAACATCCCAGTACCCACTGGCCACTACCCAGAGGCGGCATAAGGCGTAGGGGTCTCCCACAGCCCACGGCCCCATACTTCATGGAGCTTTGAACAACAGATTTATGCGTTACCTATTCAAAAAACATGAACGTTCAAAAAAAGTGCTGACTTTGCTATCACTAGTGAGGATTCTATAATGATAAGTGTTTTTTATTTTAAACATCTATCTAAATTTAGGGTACCGAGAGCCTCGCAAATGTATCTTGCTCGCATAAATTTATAATCTTACGCTGCCACTGTATCCAATCAAACCCAAACTTATCACTGAAAACCGCATAAAAATCGTATCGACGAGTATTTTTGAAAAAAAAATGCACTATTCCCTTGCACACACACACACACACACACAACATTCACATCATCATGCACACATCATTGAAAACCTTTATCTTGAAATTCGTATTTAAGAAAAAAATAATCAGCCTGAGTACATAAAACAAAGTCACTTTTTTGTCTGTCCCTATGCACTTATGCTTATATCTTTAAAGTAAGCAACGAATTTTGATGCGTTTTTTTAAATAGATAGAGTGATTCAAGAGGAAGGTTTTTATGTATATAACATAGATAGTATACCCGTGCGAAGCCGGGGGGTCGCTAGATCTAAG
>DVZL01003381.1:0-14051 GCA_018236625.1 Lasaia peninsularis
GTCAAAATTTCGTTGTAGAATAGGTCAACTGCTTCCACCCAGGCAGCTCGTAAGAGGTGAGCACGGGGTCTATTGTCACCAATACAGTGACATTGACTAGGTGGTAGAGTCTTGTATCGACTCCCCCGGATTGGTACCACCGCTTCACCTATTCCTGCCACAATAGCGGAAGTGCTCGCCATTGTCGTATTTTGGTTTGGAGGGTAGGGTAGCCGGTTAACTTACTCACGCAAGAGGCTTAACATCCCAGCCTTGGCAACGCACCATTTTCACCTTTAGTGTCTATAGGCATCGTGTATTTCTTACCAACAGGAAATCCGTCTACTTGTTTGCCTTCCAATGTCATAAAAAAAATCTGCTAATTGAAAATTAGCTGTTATTAAAATAAACAACGTAGGCGAAACCGCGATAAACAAGTTAGAGGGTAACATTTTAACTGGTGACATGTTAAAATAAAAATAGCGTACAAAATTCAAGAGAATTTACAAAACCCATGATATCTCACATATTTTCATACATTTTTTTTTACATTATCTTTTTCTATGAAGAGATAAATATGTCGCACGAGGGCTGTCCACACTGTATAATTTATTACAATATCATATTTCCAGGTAACCCTTACGTTACCCGGTAAAGACCCTCAATTCAAACAGAGCAGGTTGACGAAAGACAAATAAAGAGATCGTTTTAATGTCCCATTTTTATAGGGTTGCCAACTGTACAAAAATTTAAAATAAAATATTTCATCATTGCATAAGTGCGGCTGGTGCATGTGAAGAGCGGAGTGAAATAATAACATACATATTTATTTCTATTTTAAATTCTAACAGTATTTGTTTCCTTTTTTCAGGGTTCCGTACCCAAACTAAGACTCCGATGTCCGTTCGTTTGTCTGTCTATCTGTTTGTCACCAGGCTGTATCTCACGAAGTGTGATAGCTAGAGATTTGAAATTTTCTCAGGTAATGTATTTCTGTTGCCACTATATTAAAAATACTAAAAATAGAATAAAACAAATATAGAAAGAGTGCTCCCATACAACAAACTTGATTTTTTTGCCGTTTTTATAGATAAGAAACTGCCAGAAAACTACGAATAAAGTGTGCCAGCTTTGCACACTTTATTCGTAGTTGACATAATGACAGCAGCAATACCTACTGAGTCTGATTGTATTTTTAAATCATATAGGAAACCATATTAATATTCATATACAATTTTAGCCCAATCAGTTTAACCATTTAAGAATAACTTCTTTAATGTAATAATGTGAAATAGATAAATACGGAAAGATAATTCCTACTACCCGTTTTCCCATTATCCGTTTTCCCGTAGGAATGAAGCAGTTTCCCGCGTTAAAAAATCACAAAAGTGTTATATTTTTTAAAAGAGATCGAGACCAATACTGATATATCTTATTTCTGAATGTTTCTTTTGTTTTTCAAACATTAGGGTACATTCTGATGTGTGGTAACCCTCGTGAAATGACCTATTTTAACACGGTAAAACTGTTCTCATCTCTCAATTTGCTTGGCCATGAACCCCCGCGGATAAATATTTGTTTTATCTTTTTAAGTAATCTAGTCAGATTACTTTCTCATTCATTATCCGATTTTAGCTTTATACTTTGGACTTACATGTATTTATTACTATTAGATACTTTTTATTTTCTTTTACGGGAGTTTATAATACTCTAATATCATTTTTAAGCTTTTAGTACAGTAATATTTGGATAGAGAATATATCGATTTATCGTCACTAACATATTTCTTTCATTAAAATATTCTATTTATTATTTTTATTTTTTAATCTTCTGAATTTAGTCATAGTAGTTCATACCAGCAATATAATCGAAAACAATCAAATCTGCTTTGTAGACTGAGATCCACAAACAGCCAGACTTTAATTGTAATAAAACCTGAAAGACCAGTGAATGCTTCTAACACAGTTAAAAAAGCTATGACATCTCAAATACGATAAATAATATTTGAAAGTGGCTCAAAAATTAGGCCTTTCTTCTCTTTTGGGTTGTAGAGGTCAAATGGCAGTCACCCTGTGTTAGAACTGGCCTTCCTGTTAAACTTCCTATACTAGGTAGCCAATATTATCTGATATAGAAACGGAATAAGGCTTGGACAAGGAAAAATTTTTATTCTTTTTAGCATTGTTTTAAGTTGGTAAGTGACAATGCCCACTTATGAACTTCTACATCACCAGGAATATCACAAATACATTTTTGATCTTTTACCTTAAATCGCATCCATGTGGAAACATTTTTGGTTATTGATTAAGGGTATATTGTCTTCATAGTATAGAATTGGATCTTGTTATGTCACAATTTGTATTAAGTTTCATTTAATTAAATCTTCGGCCACTTGTTAAACAATGACATAAGCAACCCATGAAATCGTTACCCATATGATGCAACCTCTCGCTTCAAATAAGGCTTCATTCAGGCTTCATTACATATGAGTGACAATTTAATGAAGTGTTGGTCCATTGTGTAATTCTTGGTGAAGTTATTAAAAGTTAACGACTAATGAATGGGGACTTGATGAATCGTCTTTCGTAAGATTCAAATAGAATTTTGTTTGAATTGAGATCGTCAGTTGAAGGTTGTGAAGAAATACATCCAAAGTTTGCTTTATCTTCGTAGGTCGATGGGCTTAATTAGGTATGGAAATCAAAAGTGATTGACATTACCAATATTGTAATGAATGACATAATATTATGATAATTGGTGAAATCATTTAAATGAAAATCACTTGTACGGTTCCAAATATTGTTTGTCCTTACGTGTTAACAATCAAAAATATTCTTAACTTATGTTTTAGCTCTGATGATGCTGTAAAAAATTCAAATGATAGGTTACTTCAATAAGAACATACCAATTATAAGCGACTAGCTTTCATCCGCGGCTACGCACGCGTTTTCAAGTTATTTTAGAACCTGTAGTTATTTAAATCATATGAAATTTTATCTATTATTATAGAGCCTGACCATTGATAATTTAATTTTGGATTTTTTTTCTGAGTTGTTGCTTTTTATTTTAAGTTATAGCTTAAAGAATTGGCCTGTGTGTTGATATTATATCAATCACTTCTGCCTAACATATCACTATGATATTTAATCGATTGTGTTTGACTTTTAGTAGCTTAGTTTACGCCTCTGTGGTGTAACGGTACGGCTGGCATCTGTTAAGATTTGTTAGGTCCCTGGTTCAATTCCCAGGTCAAGCAACTTTTCTTAAGTGTTTTTCAGACTAATCTGAGTAGGCATTACATTTCTAGGGATTGTGATGAGCTTGCCACCTATCATATCAGAGGCCCCAGTAACTTGGCTAATCGTGGGTGTTCTATTATATTTACTGGGCTTACGAGTCATGTCTATACTAGCACAGATCTACCAACCCCTTCGGGGATAAAAGGCGTTAAGGTACTTTTTAAAATAAATAAATATCGCCACACCCATATCGAAAAGGAGGCAGAGGTACGGATGCAACCACGATTAGCCGACTATATTAGGACAGGTGGCAAATCCGTTACCCTATCGGGCACTGATCCCGGGTTTCCTTATGATATTTTCATTTGAGAGCACTGAGAAAACGTATTAAGTTAGAAAAACTCATTGGTGCGTGGCACTTGAACCCGGATTACCGAAATGGAAGTCCGAAGCACGTACCACGAGACCATCGAGGCTCAAGTTTACCACTAATATAAAAAAAATATCTAAGCAATTGCAAAATATAAACCTATTATG
This sequence comes from Lasaia peninsularis, assembly GCA_018236625.1. Lineage (NCBI taxonomy): Eukaryota > Metazoa > Arthropoda > Insecta > Lepidoptera > Riodinidae > Lasaia > Lasaia peninsularis. The sequence continues at coordinate 3,756 of DVZL01003381.1, forward strand.
TGTCATTATATAAAGTTTCGTAGTCCTATCTTTGAAAATGTCAAATTTCCATACAAACATTCATACCCTCTTTTAACCCCTTCAACCCCTTTTTTCGCAATAAAAATTCTGCATTCTTTCTCAGGGTCAACTTTATCTCTGTACCAAATTTCATCAAAATTGGTTTGCAGGTTTCGGCGTGAAATTGTAAAAGACATACAGAGCTACTTTCGCATTTATACTATTAGTACGGATTAGTTATCATTGTAGATTCGCATGAATGTATCTTATCTGTAGTTTCTCAGCACACGGATGCCTTAATTAGACTTCATTTATGTTAATCTAAACGCAAGTGGTTTAGTCAGAACAGTCTAAAGAACGAGTTGGTCTGAGTTACAGAAGTACATGTAATTTAAATTGAAAGAAGATTTTCGGGATGGTAAGAGACAACCGTGGCTTATAAACACCACAAATTTTATAGGTGCGTCACTGTCCTGTAGCTGGGATGTTAAACCTACTACCTAACCCTCTGGACCGGATCCGGATCCATACCATTTTAAAACTCTTATAAGGATCCTTTTTATTTCAATGCTAATATTGCAGTTTTCTACACCTATACAAATAAATAAGTAGCGTACGTATCTAATATTAAAATAACCGCTCTTTACTAAATGCATAACAATATGTAAATTTACAAGGATTTTTACTGATAGCTGATAGATATTTTTACTGATGTAATAAGGAACGATTGAGACTACTTTTATTTTGGAATGTTATTTTATAGATTTGTAAAATAAAATAATAAAATAAAAACGCGGACAAAGTCACGAGCACAGTTAGTATTTAAATATAACTTGGACCAGAGCCTTCACAATAACTATCTAACATAATATAAAAAAACTTTAATGGTTAATAGTCACTACATATTATAAAACAAAGTCACTTTCTTTGTCTGTCCCTGTGTATGCTTTAAAACTAAGCAACAGATTTTGATGCGGTTTTTTTAATAGATGGAGATTTTTAAGATCGCATACGAAACTATTGTTATTAATTTAAGAGCAAATGTTAAGCTTTTTAAAACAAATCAATTATTAACATAACATATAAAAATATGTGTTTATCATTTAAAATATATTAGCGCCACTGTGCTTGAGCGTAGGTGGTATCTGAATTTGATTAAATATTAAAAATGTAATAAAATAAATCATAAAGGTTGCTCCCATATAAAAAAAAAACAGCACTTGACTGATTTTTACATTTTTTACATATCAAAAAGTAGGTCGGTAATTAATTAGAAAATGCGGGAATTAAATATACTATTATTTATGTCACTGATAAATGACCAAAATCGTTTACATACAATTTTTAATTTGAATAAACTTATAAAGTAAGTAAATGTGAAATGTATGTATGTTTTTGTTCCGGGTTCCATTTATACCATTCATTAGACCAATTACTGCCTTTCTACCAAATAGCTAGCAAAAGGTGAACATAGGTTATCTAAGTTGTTACCAACAACACCACCGATGATGGAGTGCTGTGAAGCATCTCGTCCGGACAGGGAATTACCGGCCTACCTATTGCCACCATAATGACATTGTCGTGTTCCGGTCAGGAAGGTAGTGTAACCGATAGGCTAACTAATCAAGCGTAACATCCCATCTATAGGAAAGCAACGCACCTATAATATCTGTGGTGTCTATAGGTCATGGTTACTTCTTATCATCAGGAGAGCCAAGTGCTTGTTAGCTGTCATATCGCATAAAAAAAATCACAATATGTATTTGTAGTAATTAATTTGTAATATGAAAACTTGTGAAATCGTTATATAGAAGCGCTCCATCTATTGTTGAATAGCTAGAACTACATATCATAGTAGAGAATAATATTATGATTTATAACAGTGTTTTTGTTGAATAAAATAACAAACACATGGTTCTTATGATGGTAATAGAGAGCCGTCGTCTATAGACACTATAAACGTTATTGGTGAGTTGCAATCGCTAAGTACCATCAATCTTAACCTCTAGTACACAACACTATAATGCTAAGCACTGACGCTATGAAATTGGCCAGGTGTTGATATAAATCTCAACGAGGTAAATTATCGGTTTTATATTTTTTATGTGTTATTACTGTAGGTATTCTATGAACACTAAGGTAACCTAGTAGCTTTTTAGGGAAATATATAAGATTTTTACAAAGCATCCAAAGTGTTTTCTTATTAAAAAATATAAAACACAAAACGTCTAGCATCAATGATAAAAAAATAAATATACAGTTAGATGAAACACTTAGGTGGATAACAATACAAAAATAATGAGTTTTTGCCATTTAAAAATCTGAGCGACATAAATCTTATTGTCTTCGCCTCTTTGGTCGAGAGTAGTCGATGTGCGACTTTAAAGCACGAGGTCTCGGATTTGATTCTCAGGTAGGACAATATGTTCTATGTGTTTTTCAGTTTATTTGAAAAACACAACGTTGCTTGGTGTTAGATTTGTGCACTGTATACGACGGATTTGCTACATATATCATGGTTTCTTATATAGTCTGCCAATCGTGGGTGCATAAGTATTTACCTCTGCTTACCCCTTCGGGAATATGAACGATAATGTTACGTATGCCTATAAAATTTTGTTAAGATCTGATAACATTAACTCGTACTAGTTCCATAAAATAAGGCTTATAGAAGCGTTATTTAAAATCTGATACCTCGCGGCGTTTTTGTGAACTAATAAAAGTAGTGATTTAAAATTCAGTAAGCGCCCTTGCCTTGTGTGATTATAAAATGAAATTTTTCTAAGAGAACCCGGATATTCGAGTCACGTTTATCTTGGTGTTCCTTATCAGATTTAAGTCCGGATACCTCTTTAGTATTCTTACTTCACGACATTTTAGTTTTAATTTAGCAAAAAGTTTCTACGGGGCAACAGGTAAAGAAACAAAGTTATGCAAAAATTATCACAATGCCTTTATTAAAGTATATAAATATTATCGTAACTTATATGGACATCTATATACATAATATGTACAAATTCACATAATCTACAGCAGTCTTATAAAAATATTTACATTAAATTATGAAACATATGCCCTTATTACAAAAATAGATTAAAATCTTGATATTTGGTAAAGCGCGGTAAATACAATATACAAGAAGCTTTGACTATACATTTTAATTTAATTTTCGAGTTGAAAAGCGAGACTAGACTAGGTAAGCTTGACCCGAGTGTTGGGTATCAATTAGTGGGGGCGGCGGAGGCCAGTGGCGAAACTCTCGCCTCCGATTTGGAATATTCCCGCCTAGCTCTAATGATGAATAGTCTGAGTCTATAGATGAGTAAATATGATCCGAAGGTGGTCTATCATTAAACCCATATAAAGGTTGTTGTGGACGACCCTGAATATTATCTGGTACTGCGTTAACTCTATTTTCAGTCTCTCCAATTTTTTCAGTAAACGAAAATGATCTCAACGTACCATTCTGCATACCACTCCGCATTGTATACGAATTTATATTATTTCTATAACTCTCTGATTTATGTCTTTTATCTGGCATTGCATATCGCAACTTTGCCCAGAACTTCTTTTGGCCCCATCTTATTCTTGTGCTTGTTTTTAAATAAGACATTAATTCTGGATCATATTCAATCTCAGACATAATTGAACTATCTTCTATAATAACTAATGTATAAAAACGAGATTTTATAACCTCATGGAGTCCTTGTCTGAATTCAAAACGGGACCATTCGGTTTCGATAAAATTTCTAGTTAAAACAATCAAAATGCGTTTGGAAGCTTCCGCTGCCTCAGGTAGAGGTAATGTGCACTGCATATACGGAACACCATGCTGAGGTATATCTCTATAGTGTAAACATAGATGGTACGATGGACTACCATTTTCCAGTTCAGCGGCAAGTGTCTGAATAACAAAATCATCATCCTTAGGACTATAGCATATATAAGCATCGTACAATTTATCATTGTCATCGTATGCTCCAGTGAATGGAAACAATCTCAATCCACAAGTAGAGTAGAGCCATATTCGTATTGTGTCTCTAAACAAGAAAATCACAAGGGTGACGAGTATGATAAGCATAAACCCAGTAAACGTTGTTACTAACATGGGTATATAATTAGATACAATCATGTTGTCTATTACAGAACCTGAGTCCCCAGAATAATAGTCGCTACATATTGTTCCATTTAGATTGAGTTCTTTCTTTTGTGTTGAGGATGAGCCTGCATTCCAGCACCGTATTTCTGATATATCATTAATTTTATGAACATTTTCTGATAAGAAAGTGGTAAACTTTTGTAGATATCTACATTTACAAGACCACATATTATTGCTAATTGATATACTATTAAGATTTTTGTTGAGTGATAAGCTCCAAGTAGGATAATCTACTAGTCTATTTCCATCTAAACGAAGTACTTTTAGGAAATGCAACATTGAAAATGTTTTGTTATGAATAAACTCTATAAAATTATCCTGCAAATAAAGCTCATTTATTTGTGTTAAATGTTCAAACTCATAGCCGTTTAAATATTTAAGTTTATTATTTCCCAAATGCAATATTACCAACGACGATAATCCAGCGAAAGTTCTGTTATGTATATTTTCAACTTCGCTTGAATTAACATAAAGTGACCTCATATTTTTTCTCCCAATGAACGCATAATTTTGTAATTCTTTTAGATTGTTTCCGTCTAAATATACTTCCGTGGCGTCCATGGGTATTTTTTCAGGAATTTCTATTGTTTTTTGTGCGGAACAATCTACTACGTTTGTATGCCAAGTTGGGTCATGGTAGCAGGAACAATTATTAGGACATGTCATTTGACAGTCACAAGCAAAATAATCACAACAGTGGCATAAAGTAAAGCAATGAGTTTCATAGGTACAAAGAAAATCAGTAGATTTTAAATTACTTAGGGGGATATGGGTAACTCCTCTAGTGTGGGTCATTTTGCATAAAATATTTTCAAGATCCATTATTCTGGGATGTTGTCTCATTGTAGTCATATTATTTATTAAGGGTAACCATTCCATGGTACAATCACAATCAAAAGGATTTCCTCCTATATAGAACTCTGGTAATGACTTATTTGCCGGAACCGGAGATAACCGGAGGCTGTTGATATCTAAATGAGATATCTCATTTGCGTAAATGTCAACTCTTGTGAGATTACGTTTCTCCATAAACGTATTAACTTGAATATCGGTAATGTGATTGTTATTTATAAACAGAAGTTCCACACTGTTGGGGATCGCTAAAGGAGATATTATAACAATGCGATTATGGCTCACGTCCAAAGTTTTTATTCGGATTTCGTTTTGTAATTTATAATAATTGCCTAGATGCTCTATAAAGTTTCCATGTACATCTAACCATTTTAAATTACTAGGAACAAAAGCGTAGTCAAACCATACTAAATGATTGTCGGAAAGATTAAGCCAAAGCAAGCTCAGTAAAGTTGAAAAAACTCCGTTTATATCTGATATGAAATTACTATCTAGTCGTATAGCTTCTAATTGCTTATTTCTTTGAAAACTTCCTCTTTCAATAGCATGTATTTTATTTTTGGCTAGATTTAATACTTGTAAACTAGGCAAATCCCAAAACATACCGACACTCAAATTTCCTATTTGGTTATCAATCAACCTCAAACCAGTTAACTGATCTAAATTTTTGAATGATCCATTTTTAATATCAGATATTTGATTTTCACCTAGGTCTAATGTTTTCAAAAGAGATAACTCCCAAATTGCATTTGGAACATCAGTTAACTGATTTGAACTTAAATCTAATTCTTTTAAATCTGAACAATTCTTAAAAGCTTTAATATCTATATTTATTAACAAGTTATTATTTAAATTTAACTTACTCAAAACGAATAATCCATTGAAAAGGAACTCATCTACAGTATGCAAACGATTTTCAGCTAGATTTAAGGTATGCAGATTGTACAAAGGCAGAAATGTATTCTCTTCAATATATCCGATTGAGTTGTTTCTTAAATCTAATATTTGAAGGAAGAATAAGTCCTTAAACGTCTTACCATCTATCCTCGTCAAAGCATTATTGGATAAATTCAAAATGACTAAGCGTATAAGGCCAATAAATGTTCCACCGTCTATGTGAGCGCTTGAGAGTTGATTATTCGATAAATCTAACACAAGCAGCTGTTCTAATCGGTGAAATACGCCTTTGGCTAACTCAAGTAGTATGTTATTATTCAAATAGACTTCTCGTAGTTCTTTCGTGTTGGAGAATGTGCCCTCGGGTAAAAATTGTAAGTTATTATAAGAAATATTTAGAATACGTAATGATATCAATCCATTTAAGAATTCACTAGATATATCACTAATATTATTATTTTGAAGTTTCAGTTCTTGCAGTCGACGTAAGCCCGATATTTCTGAATCTTCACTAAGTGACTTAATTTCATTATTACTGATATCTAAACTTCTCAGATCAGAGCCACAGCTTTTTCCGAAACCAATACGTTCAATGCTTTTTATTTTGTTTTGTGTAATATTAAGTTCTTGCAAATTGTGTAATGCACAAAAAATATCCGACGGGATAGTTTTCAAATTATTTTGACCCAAGTCGAGGGTGTGAAGCTCTCGCAGGCCATTAAAAGTTCCAAGCGAAAGCTCTAATATTTTATTTACGTTCCAATCATCGTTTTTAGAACGTATTGATAACTTCTTTAGTTCACGTAGTCCCTCAAACACATTGCCAGGTATTCTAAGTAGCTTACAGTTCCGAAGCGTTAGTTCTTCAAGCGAAGAGAATCGTTGAAAGTAGTTCGCTTCGAGAAAACTTTCAAATAGAAGCAGCTGGTTACATTCAACAATTAAACGTTTCGTGCTTTCCGAATGCACTGAAACTAAACTGGATCCATTTGTTTCTAGCGTCCGTATTTGACAAAGCGTTGTTCCATTTTCACCGTCATAATTTCGCTTACAATCTACACCACTTGGAGCATACGCTGCATTAACTCCTAAGGTCACTAATAAAAAAGTCAGAAATCGAAACATTTTTCACACACATTTGTCTTTTTGAACGAAAAAAAGATACATTATAACACTAATGTTTTTGATACACTGACTTTATGTTTACGTTTTGACGTATCGGTCGCGATGAACGGATCTAAAATTGGTGGCAGCGCGGACACGTGCCGCCGTCATTGTGGATTTTGCCCGACTGACGAGACAAGGCGGTTCGAAATCAGTAGTAGCATGCGAGAGTGGTGCGCCCCAACCGCCCCTCCGACTCTACGCCCCCCGCACCCTTAAGCCCCCGTCCCCACATAGTTACACGTTGCACGGCGCCACTTGCGCGCCTCGCACAATTATGTAATGTTTTCTTAATCGAGCCACCGCGGATCAGCTTCAAAGGAATTGTATGTACGCTTTAAAAAATAATGATGCATACGCATACGAAATCATTGCTGAATTTTATTTTATCTAATGTGTACTACAAGGTTTCATTCAATTTATTACTTACTCGGGAATATACTTAGCATTTTGGGAACTTTAATTACCATAAGCGCTTGCGTTAGAGAATTTATAATCAGTTTGACGTTCATAGAATCCGAGACGGATCTTTTATTCTTCTTAATGTTATATTAATTCTAAATTTTATATTATATGAAATGAAATGCAAATTATTTATTTGCCGAATATGTGTGTAAAAAATTTAATTATAGCAACATATTCTACCACAATGTGGTGTGCAAGTAACACATAATTTATATTTATTAAACAATATATTATGTACTAATTATCTTACTATCTATAAACATTTTTTTACATAATATATTAAACACATATTTATACATTTAATAAAATTTTAGAAGTGTGGATTTTGCACATTGAAGATATATAAAAAAGTAGGTTTTACGACTTCAACTAATTAAAAGTCGTAAAATGGTATTTGGCGAGCTAGCAATTAGTATTAATATAAATAAAAAAAATAAACATATTCCTGAAAAAGGTTCAAAGATCCAAGCACTTTTGAGCAATAATATAATTCAAGATAGGTAGGTACGTGCCTGAAATTTAAAAATAATATAATTGTTAAATTATGTAACGATTAAAATCTAAGTATTATAAACCAAACGAATATAATAAAAGAAATCCTTAAGGTAAATTTAAAATTATTTGGATACATTGTTACAAATAAAAGATCAAAGTGACAATAACATAAGGCAGGTATTTTGTTTCAGGGCCCTTATTTCCTTTGTCGTTTCTTATTGAATTCCCAACTCATGCCTTGTTGAGGATACCCAATAAAGCTAGTTTAGAGCAATGTAGCACATATTTGGCTTAAAGTTACGTTGAGAATTTACAAATGAAGGACCACGGGCAGGGTGTCGAATTCCTAAGTCCTCCCAGACTGCAAAGGTGAAAAGTTTGTTGGGTGCTGATAATTTAATTTCGTCTATACGTAAATTCTATCTAAAAGGTAAGATAAAATTGTGATCAGTTTTAAATTAGACGTTTCTGAATATCTTCAAATGTTTTCATAACTTGTAGACCGACAACTCATATAAGCTTATATTAACGAATAAAATATAATAAAATTATGAAAGACGATGTTTTAGGTACAATTTTTTTAATTTCAAATAACATAAATTAAAAAAGCACTTTATTCAATAGAATATAATTTTAAAGCATCTATCCACCCTTATATGATGAGATTGCAGAAACGCGAAACAAAATATGAAATTTTGATTTCTATATTTAAACTAGCTGCTCCGGCGAACTTCGTACCGCCGCACTTGAAAAATAGATGATGGCCGATCTTCATACTTGACACGCATATAAAATTTGGTAAAAATCAGTCAAGCCGTTTTGGAGGAGTACGGTAATTAACACTGTGACATGGAAATTTTATATTTTAGATTAATGAAAATGTAGGTGAGGAAAGACATATTAAGCAAACCTCTTTAACGTATTTTAATAATTTGCCTTGGATTTTCATTATTTTTATTAGATATAACAGAGAGGGATCCAGCCACGCTATCTTGATGCTTGGTCGTCTGTAACGTTTTGTTCTGTACAAACGTATTTTATATAAAGTGCGTAGTGAAACTTTGGACCATTCTTGCCACGCTGTGGTTCTGAAATGCTTTGAAACAGGGTTTTTAAAGGGTTGAGATATTTATCTAAGGCATTTTATATTTATTTATTTATGTTTATTTTATTTGACCGCTTTCTAAAGTGTGTATATGTACTAAGTACTTGGGCAATAGTACTATGTGTAATATGTATAAGGGAAATAGTAGTAACCGCCTCGTTGGTCGAGTGGCTAGCGTACACGCCTAACCGCGAGGCTCGGGTTCGATTCCCGATGGTGACAGGCATTTGTGTGATGAACATAAGGTTGTATTTCCGGGTCTGGGTGTTTATTAAATTTATTCTAGTATCTATTTAAGTATTTGTATGTATTAGTATCATTGTCCATTACACAAGCATTTAATTTGCTTACTTTGGGGTTAGGTCAATTTGTGTAATTAAAAAAAATAGTGATAATATTTCATTCAGCAGATAACCAGCCCGTAGAGTACTTTTCCATAAAAAAAGATCAATTGATTATCTTGATATTGACTTGCTATTGAATTAATATATAAAAACATATTTTATACATGAAAATACAAATAAGTTACAAAATATTCAACTATTATTCAATTATCCAAACACAAAACCAATTCACAAGTATTATCATTTCGTATAAAGTAACAAAAACCACGCATCTACAGATAACGCTCACGACATTAAACAAGAAGTCCCACCTTGCTTAAGTGATAAAACACGGATATGTTTGAAAAAACTCCACGAGACGTGTGATATCCTTAATATTAATGACTTTTGGCTCAGCCGCTCAGCATCCTGTATCAAACTTTAGATGTCGAGAGTTCTTAACTGGCTTGATAAATGACTTCGCCTACTTTTGTGAAAGTTAGTGTTTTTTACAAGATGTCGCAGGTTTAAGGGACGTGTTGCGTGTGCTGATGTTGTGTGTTGACATAACGTATTTTTTCTCTTCTTTTCTTTTACACTACCCACGCAAAAGGGTTGTTTTTACAAAGCCTCAAATTAATATAAAGTTTGTTCCTTTGAAAAAATAACATAATAGTAATTTACCAAATTTTGCAAAGTAAGTAAGCACATGCTTATGTTGTGGGTTCAGCTATATTAATACACACAAATAGTTATAACTTTCTATATTGTTCATCGTTGGCGCTTGGTGAAACTTCCACATATTCATATTTTAAATTAGAAAACACATGTACTTT
>DVZL01003382.1:0-14050 GCA_018236625.1 Lasaia peninsularis
AGCTGGTATCATTATTTGTAAACTTGACAGATAGATGTGTCAATTTAGTCTCTGAGATGAAAAAATAGACTTTAGGTGGTTTATACATGAACATTTAAGCATAAACGTGTCGGTTTCAGTATTATAGCCATTGTATATCTGCTTTGACACTCTTGCGTCTCTCATTCTTTTCACATGATTGAATGAACCGACGTAAAAAAATATGTGTAATTTTACCAGTCATATCAGGAAGTGTCGGTACTCCCTTCTGCATCTGTTGCTCCTCCCACTCTTCAGCTTCACTATTTATCTCTTCGTCTGATGCTGTAGCAGTACCACCTAAAATTATTACACTATTTTAATTTCATATCATAGTCTTGAATAATGGCAATAGTTACTAGCGTGACTGGAATACATTTTATCTACTGGCAATTTTTTTTAATGTATGTATTTAATGTAAATCAGAATGTTTTATGTCTGAATATAATAATAATAAATAGGATACATAAAATTATATATCTTGCTATCTAATACCTTTAAACGGCATTTCTTATTATGTATATAATATATATGTGCGTGCGTATGTGTGTATATCAACGATTTCGAAAACGTCTATATTATGTATTTAGGGATTTACTTATCATAAAAAACAATAACAAAATGAATTGGTTAACCAGTCTAAAGTAAGTAAGCATAACTTATGTAACATAGACCCATAATGTTAAGATAACTCATATTTTAGTAAATTTTTATCAGTATTTATAGAACTTCTTTTTCATCTTAGCTTTATTCTGGCTATCTAATGTAGAGAAATAGACAATTATGTCTTTACACAGAGCGAGTGCCATATCACCTGTGCAATCGAGAAGGCAAACCAAAATCAATCCTAAATTAATATTTTTGAAATAATAGAAAAGAATACTTCCGAAAATATGTTTTAAATAATACATTATCCCGTTTAGAAACTTAATATTTTTTTTGTAAAGACTACGTAAAGCTAAGAACTCTATCTTTTTAATTAATTGCTCAAAATTAAAAAATCATCAAAACTCAATTAAATATATGTATACTCAATGTAAAATTGATAGATAATCGCACATATGATTTTGATTTTAAACCACGCACATATCTTACCACAATTCCATTAGCTTGTTCACCTTCCACCAATAAAAAAAGGAAATCAGTTAATAGTGGTAATTCCACTGCACACTAACTAAATTTAAATTAGGCACTTGCTATCTTTTTCAAATGAAATAAAAAACGAAAGAGATAGAAATTTTAATCGTGTGAAATTATATCTTTTACGGATTTTAATCAAAATATTCTGGTATAGACTAAAGATCTGTAGAACTTTCAAACATTAATCTGAAAGGAAGTCTTTTATCTCTTTTTTTTACTTGTGTTAAAATGAGATAGCGATAATAAGTTTTGTAGGGCGCGGGAGAGGATTACTAGCAATATAAATGATAGTTGATCTTACGTTTGGGTTTGTCACTAGGTAACTCCAGTCCGCGCACTTGTATTCTCCCTTCCTCCTCGTCGTCTTCATCGTCCATGTCGTCGTCGCGGGCCAGTCGCGAACCTGGCGTCGACTCCGTTTGTATCGGCACAAAATCTCCAAGCTCTCGAGCCTATAAAGAGTACTTTATTGAAAAATCTTTTCCACACTTTGACATGACGGCTTAGCATAAGGCATAGTTAGAAAAATATGTAAAACTAGACAGAACCGTGTTTTAGTGTTTTGTATCTGATACTCCTATATGTTTAAAAGTGTATGAAAAAGATGGTCATCTTACGTCTTTTCCTTGTAACTTGCGCCTAAGGAATTATTCATTAATTACGTCACATGTTTGTTACTCTTTCACAAAAAAACTACTGGACGGATTTGGATGAGATGATAGAACTTTACATACATATAGGCCAGTTTTCGACCGAGTACATTTAAAAGAGGGTACATGTTTTTACGTAATAAGTATTACAATTTGTGATTTTTAAGTTGGAAAAAATTCTGCTCTTTTAAAGTTATTAAAATCTTATTAAAATAATTCACGCGAACGAAGCTGCGGGCGGAAAGTTAGTTTTTTCATAAAGTTGTATAAATTGGACCTTTAGTGCTAACACATAAAAGTTTAAAAAAACTAAAAAACACGCTTTTATCGCTTGTACAACTAAAAACTAGAAAATAATTCTAAGTTATGAAGAGTTTAGAGATATATTTAAGTTTTTAACAAAATAATTTAATTCAGAGTAAACAGCGTGGGGTGCACTATACTGTGGTTTATAACTAATCTCTAATATATAGTTGCCTATAGAATGATTACAATATTTTAAATAACAAGGGTATTAAAAATGTGACATTATTAATGTATGTACCCTAAATAAATAATAGTAACTTCAGAATGTATGTTAATTTTTTTGGATTAAATAGACAAAATCTTTAATACCTAGATATACATATATATATAACATAAATATATATTATGGTGTTTAATTTTATTTTAAACGGTTTCGTTAAATGATTAAAATTAAGCTTTTGGTGAAAAAAAACTATTAATTTCAATTAAATCACTCTTTTAGTTTTACAATCAATTTTTCACCTAATCATCTGATGATTATCATAACATTTTTTTCTTCTCTCCGCTTGCTGAAAACTGCTTTTGCAATTAGAACAAAAATTTACTTTTGCACATTAATTGAGTTAATTATAAAATATTAGATTAATGTTCCGGATAAAAGTTTAAGCAAATTTTTATTTTAATTACATGCTTCGTCTCCGGAACTCTGAAATAGCTGAAAGTAAGTTTGTAGCTGATGTTTGAATTAAAACTGTAGATTCAACTTCGGTGACGGCCATCTTTGCTCCCTCACCTCTCATACCTGCTGTCGCGTCTTGCGTGCGGCGTGGATGAGTGCAGCGTCGGGGATGTGCCCGGGCGCCACGGCCAAGGCTGCCCGGACCGACTCTGGCCGGTACCGGTGGAACCCCCTACTGTCTTCTTCTGTCTCACTCTCTTCAGATATATCCCCTGTACCATCTGCAGCTAAAGCTTCGCGTCCTGTCAGTATTAATCCTTCCAGAGTCACTTTTTTCTTGGGTTTCTCAGTCTCCTTTTCCTCTGGAGGCTTGTCCTATGATTATAACTTATATTAGAATCGATTCTTGTATGTGAGTGAATATTTTGATGTTCGACCAGATTCAATAGTATTTAATAAATACTTATAATAATGAAATATTGTAAGGAAGTGCTTTAAACAATATATTTTAGAAATCTATAATTTATAAAATATATTATTTATAAAGCACTTTGTTACATACTTCAATTCTTATTTTCCAAGTTTACATTGTTAAGGTACTGATACGTTCACATATGGCAGTGAAGCACTGGAAGACTATTGCATCAGCAAACAGCAAACATGCAAAATTATAGCAGCAGTTGCCATAATAACAGAAAGGATTGTTTTGCTATACGTTGCAACACAATACTTTTCCAAATGTATGTATGTCGGTCTCTTTTATGAATCATTTTACAGTTAGCTGCGAGGTACACCGAGGTATTTACTTCTAACTAGTAGAAAGACATGTAAAATATATCTAAAACGCAACTTTAGAATTCACAGATTTTTGGAGTTTTGTCAATTAATTCAAACTATGTGTTAATAATAGAATAGTAAATTTGTTTTGCATTGCAAAGCGAAATAACATCTTTTGTCATTTTTTGTATGATCTAATAAATATAAATATGTTGTACCAAAAAATCAAAAGAAGAAGCTTAATGTTTTAGCCATATTCCTAGTAAATTTTAACACACCTATGCCTCTATAGGTGATATTTTCATTCATGTAACTTATGTCTCATTACTTTAACCTATTAGATGTAGATATAAGATAAATTGAGATTTTTTTATTAATCATTAGTATAGAAATATGGAAAATTTTTTTACAGATAAGGGACACACAGAAATAATTTTAATGACACTTGTAACAATAAGAATACAGTGAAAATAAGGAGAGAAACAATAAGACATATTAGTATATAGTAAAAATAGTAAGATATATGGTGTCATAAAAAAAAGCTACTAATATTAAAAAAATCTCTATTTCAAGGATATCCCTGATTCAATTAGAGTACCTCTTTGGTAGAGTGGTTAACATATATGCCTAACCCCACATATCAACCGCAATGTGCAAGATCGATTCCGGACAGGGACAGGCATTTGTGTGATGAATGTAGATGTCAGTAATTCTGGGTCTAGTATGTCAGTATTTCTATGAACCATAACACAAGTATAAGTATTGAAATAAAAATAATACTTGCCGAATATTATGTGTATTTAAAAGTTATTACAAATGCAAGAGTTTTTAATTATACCAACATATTCTACTACAATGTGGTGAACAAATATTTTAATACATAATTTATATTTACTTTGGGATTCCAGCCTTCATCAATTTGTGTAATTTGTTCAGGAATAGCTATTTATTTAATTTATTATTTAGGTTTTATTTTAATCAGAAAATATTTAAATTGTTATAAGTAACACTTGGGGCGTTTAAAATAGCAAACACAGTCAATACATAATATTATACAGTGTAATTGAGTTTTTAATCCGATCCGTAAATTAAAATTCAATAGGATTCAAGAAAAACATATCACACAAGGATGTCAGTATTAAAGCTTATTAAATGCTCAATACACAAGGAACTGACTGATTTTTCACTCCATTACCTCATCAAAGTTATTGTCACATTTGTTATCATCACCCTCTGGCCCACGACGCTTTTCCTTTTCCCTACGCTTAGCTAACTTTTTGCTCTGTGATGATTTTTTCACTTTAAACACCTCTGCTTCTTCTTCTGCAAAAAACGCAATTTAAAAATATCTTTTACTTGACTGGTCATAATTTTAAGTAAATATTATGGGTCCTTTGGTCCATGGTCCATGGGTCATTATATTATCAGTCCAATCAATTTATAAAATTGTACAATTTAATTACGACTTAAAAGTTTCACATACATTAGTTAATGTTATTTATTTATTTGTTTGTTTTAAATACTCTTTTAGCAAACTTATAACTTTTTTTAAGTTAGGTTCATATTAACTAATATTATGAAACAAGTAAGTTTTTTGGAAATATCGTGCAAAATTGCTTCTTTTCTAGTATCTAAGTTTAAGTGTAGCAAGTAGCTACATGAAGATAGACCCAACAAGTATGCAATGATTTCTCTGTTAATTCAAAATAGTTACAACCAAATTACTTTGTTGTTCATGAACACAAACAACTAGCTGTGTAAATAACAAAGGATTACCTTTTAAATCTTATAATGTTTATTATAATAACAATTTTACAATAGATAAGAATTACTACAAAAAAGACTGTTTTATTACCATTCTGATGATTGGGGTAGATAACTTTCATATTAATATTTACATTATTGTATTTTATTTTTTTAACAATAATGTAGAATTTTTTGCAAAAAAAATGTATATTCAGGTGGAATCTTGTATCTAAGTTTTGGAACAGCAATCTTAAACTGATTATGCTGAAATTTAAAAATATAGTAACATCACCCTAAATCTCACATAAGGGATCTCCCAAACTGGTAACTATTTATTTTTAACGTACACGAAAATGTATATTGCATATCATATAAGGATTGGTATAGAAAACACGAAAAATAAAAGATGTCAATCAAATTGTAAAAATGATAAATATAACGATCAAGGACATTTAGCAAACTATAAAAGAGTTTTTAATTAACTTTCGACCATATAGGTCGAATTTCGACCACCGGGCGAACATTAGTAAAGTAAAATATGGTAGATTAGTTAATTTAAATGCACTCCTACAATGTGGGTATCAAATGAAATGGCTGACTGAGAATAACTCTCAGGGAAACATGTCCAGTAACAACTAAAAAGTTAAAAAATCAATTGAAAGTAAAAAACACACATACATATCCTACCCCAGGTCCCTTGCAGGAGAGGCAGGGAGTTTTGAATGCCATGTGTGACGGTCCCTGCATACTTGCCTAGCTTCCTTCACGTTTATTAATTGTTTCATACAAACATGCAGGTTTTAGAGACTTTTGACCCCACCCTCGGATAATATGCGAGTTATTTGGTCGTGGAATGTCAACTAAGGTCTCCTAGAGTACCTACATCCATCCACTTTTGCACTGTATAACTATTTTGTCAATCATTCATCTTTTATTACTATATATAAACTTCTTTCTACAGCACCAAACTATCTGAACATGTCCTTTCTCATTTTTACACCAACACTTTCTTTCAATCCCCCTCTTTTTCTGATATTACTATTACAAATGCGGTCCATTAATGTTATTTCATTAAATGTAAAACATTCCTTAAAACAATCTTTTATTTAAATGTGCTGATTTTTATTATCAACTTATAATGCCTCTACACTATTAATGTTATTAAAATAAAAGCTTGTTTTAAAGAGTTTTTTTTGAATTTTCGTGAATAATCTAAAATTGCTAATAACATATTATGTAGTTTTAATTTTATACCATCAATTTATATATTTTGATATAAAATAAGGTATATGGAAATAAGAATATTTTTTAATAAATATTACTCAGAGATATAGATGTCAAACATTTATTACATCTACTTGGCTCTAATACATAATATCAATATGTACAAATATTGATATATGTTAAAGCACTGTAGTCTTTATACCTATACATTAAAATATTTTGAGTTATTAGTGGCCATTTTGTAAAAAAAGAAAAATGAACGTTGAATTTTTTATTTTTTATATTGTATAGTTTTGAATAAACCATACTTTGCTGTCCTTATAACAGTACTATAAAAAGAGTACTTGAACCCCTTGGTTAGCTTAAATTGATAAACAATAACTCCAAGAGATATTGTTAAAATACAAAAAAATATTTAAATTATACATCTACTTTTATTTCATACCTAGATCTAAATCAATTTTACAATTAAATGCTATTTATACATTAGAAATATTGATTTAATATTTGCATTATAAATAATAATGCATTAAAACTTTAAAGTTTCAAAAAAGAAACACATGTTTTGTTTAAATTAAGTTTATCATGTTTAGTCATGTAGTTTTATTATTAAAATATCTAATCCATCAACAAATCAACAGTTCTACAAAGACAGCTAGCCTACATTTTATATCCTTTACATCAGTTGTGAACATTGTAATGTATGGTTAACATTGTATTCAAGTTAACAAGATGATTGTTATATTATTAATAACAGATGCAAGTCTTCGGTCAAACAGATATTTAATTTGTAGACAATAATGCTTCAAATTACCGAACATAGTCCGGTATCTACACAATTTGGGCTCAAATAAGAAGCTTTACCTTCATCAGCAAAACTTAAAAGTGGAGTGCTTTTTAGGGATTTATCTTTTTTGTTTAGGCTAATAATAGGAGGTGGCGGTGCCTCAGGATCCCCGTCATCATC
The DNA here is from genome assembly GCA_018236625.1 of Lasaia peninsularis. Taxonomy (NCBI): domain Eukaryota; kingdom Metazoa; phylum Arthropoda; class Insecta; order Lepidoptera; family Riodinidae; genus Lasaia; species Lasaia peninsularis. The sequence goes on from DVZL01003382.1 coordinate 7,448, forward strand.
ATCGTCGGCACAAAACACACGTCTTTGAATCTTTTTTGGTTTACGAAATAGCGACATTTTAGCAAATAAGTTAGATGCTTGATATTATAAATTTAGAATTAATCTAACACGAGCACTGACAACAAGTATACGTTGTAATAAGTTTATGATAAATTAAAGTCAATTTTATATTTTAAACCTAGTTGAAAATTATAACTGCAACGCTGCTTAGCAATGCCAGTTTTAGCAAAGTAAATTGTTAATTGTCAAGAATTGACACGACAGGTGTCAATATTTGTCATTAGCCTCACAACAACTGTCATTATAGTCGTCCTACTAATATATGCTATAATATTATAGCAATATAGCAAATTAAAAAAAGCTATCAAATAAAAAAAGAAGAAGAAGAATATTATAAACCGCGAAGTTTTAAGTATGGTTATGTACAATGTAGGTAGGTACACTGTTTGTTACTCTTTCACGAAAAAACTACTGCGCTGATTTGGATAAAATTTTACAGTAAGATAGCTTAAACATGACAATAACACATAGGCTAATTTTTTATTGGTTTTTACGCAATAAGTATTTTAGGTAATAAATTATAAGCCGGGAAAAATTCTGCGCTTTAATAATTATCACTTTATATATTATGTAAAACATAATATGTAAAGTACCTTCACGTCTATTATCTCCGAAGAACACCCACGATTACCCAAGGTAGGTACTAGGTAAAAACATAATATAAAGTATCGAGTATCAAAATTATACATATTAAAAAAACAGGTGAAACATACGGCTGTCTATATAAGCAGACAATTTTAATGTTGAAAAGAGAAATAAGATTGCGATAGTATCTTCAGCTTCACGGTGGTATCCTACCTGTCCTTCTATTTCTCTAATAAGATACTCACAATCTTTAAGTTATTAAACCTTGGAAAATGGAAGCCTAACTTATCTGCTCTCTCTATATTACCCAAGAAGTTAAAAATACTATTTGGAGATAAAGACCCTAACAAAGATCTGTCTCGGGATCTGTATCTTTGTTATAGGGCCAGCTGTCTCACTCTAATAAGGTTGGCTTATTCTGACAATGTTACGTATTGGGGATTTTTTTTAAATACGGACTAACTTGTTGCTAACCGAGTAGTTGTTACAACTTCACCGGACTTTGTGGGCGAGCAGAGTGCTAAGCCCAGATAATATTGTATTGTATTGATAGTATTGGGGATAGGAGTTTGTTAGGAATGTAATCTTCAGACAGCTTATTAGATAATCTCAGCCTTTATGTCGTGATCGTGAATATTCCATCTAAACGATTTTGTTAATTTTTTCTTATGTGGAAAGCGAGTGTGTTTATTTCCGGTACAATATAATCTGGCTATCTTTAAGGTCAAAGTAAGTGATCTGTTCCTAGGTACCTATGCATGGTCCATTTTCGGCTACATCGTCACTTACCATCAGGAGAGACGGCGATCAAATGCGTGCCTTTTATAATTATATGTATAATGGAAAGGCATTTTTAGTCTCATGATGATATTTCTATATTTTATTTTTATAAAGGTTTTTATTGACAGTGTTCTTATTCTCACCATTTCATTGCCTATCAACTGTCGTGTTTTGATTGTAGTTTTTAAAATAGCCAATTATGAAAAAAATGTGGTGAGCTTGTTTGTGAAATGAACAATTTTCAGACCAACGCTCAACTGTTACATATCAATCAAAAAGTAAAAAAGTGTTGTATTTCTCAATGTTGTATGAATAACGATGGTGTATTTTGACGGGAAAATAAGAGAGTAGAGACTTGCAGTATTAAAAAAAAGTACACATTGAGTGAAATTTTCAATGTTGGTGGCATTTATATTAAAGTGTTTAACTATTCATAAAGAAATTAATATATTATCAAGTATTTTCTTGACTCACTCGATGAGTTTAAATATGGTTGCCACGACTTTACCACAAAACTAACATGACTGAATGTTTATTTATATATTACGACTGCTTTGAATCTCAGTTGAAGATATTATTTATTGGATCTTTGAATCAGTTAAGTCTAATTTTATAATTTCGGGTAATAAATAGTGCAAATTATTAATTAAACAGCCAGTTCCTTACACTATTGACTTGCCAAAAATTAAAAAAAAACAAGTCTTTTTTTTCAACTCAGCTGGCGAAGTCTGTGATAAATGTCACTGTGACAACTGACAAATCTTTTGCGTCCCGCAAACCGAGAGGTACATTGCGTTTTGTCTTGGTAAGTTTAAAATTTTTAATTTATAATAATTTTTGCCATCACATGTAATTTCTATTGACATTTCTTAAAAATTATATTTGTTTCAAGAATAACGATTAGAAATAAACTTATTTTGTTTTTTTGTTACTTGAAAAACTTTTTGTATGACACGTTGTGCTAATTTTTTTATAATGTTCTTTTTCAGTCCTTAAATTTCTACGAAGTCCCTACTTACTGCAAGATGGGTAGGGAGGACAAGGCTACTTGGAAAACCAACTATTTTACTAAAATCATCGTAAGTATCGGACCAAAAGCATGATGCATATTGTTTTGTTGACGAGCACATAAAGTTTTCATGGTTAACTTTTGCAGCAACTTTTGGACGAGTACCCGAAGTGCTTTATCGTGGGTGCTGACAATGTGGGGTCCCAGCAGATGCAGCAAATCCGCATCTCTCTCAGAGGCAGCAGTATTGTGTTGATGGGCAAAAACACCATGATGCGAAAAGCTATTAAGGATCATCTGGAAAACAATCCAGCGCTTGAGAAGTTGCTCCCTCACATCAAGGGCAATGTTGGATTTGTGTTCACCCGTGGTGACCTTGTTGAGGTAAGAATATTATGTTTTCATCGTTTTTATTAAAATTTGGATAAGATAAGATTTTTTGGCAATTGGTTTAGTAATCTTTTTTAAGTTATTATTTTCATTAAATGTTATGATGTTACGCACTAGCTCACCCTTGTTTGCAATATCAGCTGCCCGATTTTGATGTAACAATATATTTTCAAATTTCAATACTAGCAGTCATCCTTTCATTATTGAAAACCAGATAAATTGTTTCAATAATTGTTTTATTTTCGAAAAGATATGTGATCTAAGATTATTGATTTTGAAATGATCTCAAATGTACAAATGTTTACATAGATAGTAGATTTGCATCTATGGTGTTGCTTCCAAAATATCTATGACAACAGTTGACTTACTATTAGATGAGCAATCTGCCTGTTTTATATTTAAAAATATGAAACTTGCTTTGCTGAAGACAGTAAATACAGTAATTGTTTCTGTCACGGAAAAGGAAGAATTTCATTAATATCAGATTTTGTGTTCGTCTGTTCTAATACCAGGGAATTACTGTTAGTTTTCTGGTTTCGCTTTCAGACGATAGTAAATCTTCAAATTTATCCTAGTGTATTAGTTTTTACATAAATATTGCACTGGCATTTTGAAGATACATTAAATGATACACATATTAAAATGTAAATAATTAAAATGTGTGAAGTGGGTGAGGCACTTCCAAAAAAAGAGTCCTAGGTGTAATTTTTTTGAAAAAATTGAATATGATAGAACAAGATGAAAATGTTTTTATTCTTGAGTTATTGGATATGAGGGTTATAAAAACTAAAAATTTACACATATAAAAAGCTTTTTTATTATGTATTCACCACTTATAATTTGTTTATTTTTAATGATTTAGGTGCGTGATAAACTGTTGGAGAACAAGGTCCGAGCCCCTGCTAGGCCTGGTGCCATTGCCCCATTGGCGGTCGTCATCCCCGCCCACAACACCGGTTTGGGTCCTGAGAAAACTGCTTTCTTCCAGGCTCTCTCTATCCCCACCAAAATTTCTAAGGGTAAGTTAGCTGAAAATTGTTTATGAATGAAGGAACAAGCTAGTTTCAGTTATACAAAATCTTAATTCATAATTATTTTGATACAACCATTTAGAATTTGCAAGACAAATCTTTTCAACTCCTTTGCGTACAAAACTGCTGCTAGTTAAGTATGTTTTATTAAATGACATAATATAACATTTTCAGGTACTATTGAAATCATCAATGACGTCCACATCCTGAAGCCTGGAGACAAAGTCGGAGCCTCTGAGGCTACTCTCCTTAACATGTTGAACATCTCTCCCTTCTCATACGGTCTTGTTGTCAAGCAGGTATGATAAGATTTTTTTCTTTGAATTAAGTGATAACCACACCATTAGTGTAAAAAAAAAAACAGCAAGGGTCAGGCATTTATGTGATGACTATAGGCTTATTATAGGCTTTGGTATTTCATTAATTGATATTTATGCTTAGCTTTGTTACTCCCATATTACATGTGAAAACTAGAGTTAGGTTAAACAATAATTTTATGTCACGGATTCTGTGCTAAAGAAATTCAAGGTTTTAAATCCTGAATTCCTTGCATTATCAAATCTCAATTTTTAAAATAATGTAGAATGCCATTTTCATGATTCTTTTTAGCAAATTCTAAGCAATTCCAAAGTGTTGAGTACAGTCTGTTGGTATGTCAGCATTCTGATAATTTATCTTTGGAAAATTAGTAGTTTTTGGTATTTCTAATTTTCAGCATGTTTTGTTGTCTTTCTTGCCAGAAACTAACATAAAATGTTGTCTTACTGAAGAGACTAAAGTTAAGGTTTTATAATACAAATGTGTATTTAGAATTTAATTCCTAACAAAAGATTTTTTGTGTAATGATGTAAAATTTTAATTACTGAACTAAGTTTAACATGACATTACTATTTCAAATCGACATATTCATCATTATTTATGCTACTAAATATTCAGAACCAGTTTATTTTTTAAATGTATTGAAGTTAACATTCTATACCACAGTATTATAAAGTAGAGTATGTACTTTCAAAAGAAAATATGGTGTTCGGAATTCTGAACAAATATTTAGTTTAATTACTGTTGCACCATTTAATTTGTATCTTTTTATTCATAGCAAAATGGATAAAAAATGTATATTTATAATTTTATCATCTTCAGGTGTATGACTCTGGTACCATCTTCGCACCGGCAATCCTTGACATCAAACCAGAAGATCTGCGAGCCAAGTTCCAGGAGGGAGTTGCCAATGTGGCTGCCCTCTCCTTGGCTATGGGCTACCCAACCTTGGCCTCTGCTCCACACTCTATTGCCAATGGTTTCAAGAACCTGCTCGCCCTTGCCGCAGTCACGGAGATTGAATTCAAGGAAGCCACTACTATCAAGGAGTTCATCAAGGTATGAACTTTTCCTTTATTTCTACCAGATATCTCAGAATTATCTTGGAGTAGCACATTCTCATGTTTATTAAATAATGCCTACATTTTAAGAATGAAAACCACTACTCTAAAATGATTAAATGAGCAAAGATTGTGTTTTTTATGTATTTCCGATAGTGGTTAGGATTTAGATTTACTTTACATTGCAATAAATAGGCCAATTGCCTTTGTTTGGAAAGTGGGGATAATTTGAAATACATCACAAATGGGCTCCCCTGATCGATTACAAGACTTTTCGATTCAAACCTGTATTGTTAGTGCTTGTTTGGATCATGTACACAATTTTAGCATGCCTGCCCTCGGTTAGCATCCATAACATCTTTGGTTTTACACCTTTCAGTTAGTTGGGCTTGTTTAGCTGGTTAGTGACTTGGATTTCAGGGTTTTAAAATTTAGTTTGATATAACAAATATGTCTGTTCTAATACCAGGGAATTACTGTTTTTTCTCTGGCTTCGCTTTCAGACGAAATAAATTCTTCAAATTTATCCTAGTGTGATTGTCGTTTCATAAACATTACACTGGCATTTTGAAGATACAAATCAATTTATTATCTTTTTATATATTCGTATGGGTTTTTGTTGCCATTCATGAAATGAATAACAGATCTGTAGCTTACTTATAAAGCTTTTTTATTTAGCTCCAACACCTTGATTTTTAAGTGACAAGTTCTGGGATGTCTACCTATTTAATATTCTTGCTCATAAAATTCACACATTCAGTGATTGTCTATGTGGTGTTTTGACTACAGCATTAGGGATAAACGAGTATATCTTTGATATCTATAGCGGCGTTCTATGTATACTCTAACAGAAATTATAGTTTATTTCCATAAATGAGCACATTTACAACAAACGTAGCTGTGTGTAATACAAGTATGTACAATAATTAACATATTTTTTGTATGAATGCAGGACCCGAGCAAGTTCGCAGCGGTGTCGGCCGCCCCGGCAGCCGCGGCGCCAGCTGCTGCCAAGAAGGAGGAAGAGAAGAAGCCAGAGAAGGAGGAGTCTGAGAGCGACGACGACATGGGCTTCGGATTGTTCGACTAGACTCGCTGAAGTGTGCAGCGTGTTGCGGAGCATCGCGCCGTCGGGCTGGACACCTATATGGCGGCTTTTGTGATCGCATACACGAATAAACCACTTTATACATACATTGTGTTTCCATTGTAAATGTTCCAAAGTTGCGTACAAATTACACGCGGCAGCCGCGCGAACCAATGTTCGACCAAAGTTGACGTTCATTGGCGCGCGAGCCAATATCTAGAAATAAAATTTCGTAGAACGCGTCTGCCTCGCGCGGCAGACGAACCAGTTCGAACTTCGAAC
>DVZL01003383.1:0-14049 GCA_018236625.1 Lasaia peninsularis
ATCTATGTTCATCACACAAATGTCTGTCCCCGTCGGGGATCGAACCCGAGCCTCGCGGATAGTCGATGCGGTTAGGCTTGTACGCTAGCCACTCGGCCAATAAGGTGGTCTAATTTAAAATTTTATAGGCGTACTTAGAAGGGTTTGTGTATTTTATTTAATTATCATAAACGACATGATAATTTCGAAGTTGGTTTTTGCAGTTTTGCTGCTTAAATTATTCAATGAGCAAAATTATTTGTTACGTCATTACCTTTTCGTAACTCAAACTCAATAAGTGCCCTTATCTAACTGCGCTAAAAACCTTTAATATAACCGTCGGGTATAAAAATGCTCTTGTCACGTACAAAAGTGAAAAATTAATATATTTCATTTCCAGCAGCCGAAACGCGGCGCGTATATCTTCGCCAAAAGCCATTAACTGTGGCTTCCAATAAAACAAATTGATTGATGCATTTTTTCGTGGTTGATGCTGTTAATGGCTCGGTTAGAGCTTTTAGGAAAATCGAATTACTTTGCACAACCGATATTTGCTTAATATTCTAATTTATTCACCATACTCTTACATTACATTTTGAAGAAGGCAGATGAATTAGTAGTAAATAATTAAAAGCTTCGATTGTTTAGTGGTTAAGACTTCTGACTTCTATTCCGGTAGTTCAGGTTTGATTTTTCAACTTAAAAGCATTGTCCAAGTGCTCTTACGATGTAGGAAAATATCGTGAGGAAAGCCGATTCCCGCGTACTCAAATTCGAGATCCAGATTAGTATACTTGAATCTAAGATTGGGTCTCCCCTCTGGTGGTTTTCCTTCTGGATTGCAAAGGTCAGGTGCCTGATCTACCGTGCCCGATATAACAATCTGTACATAAACTGGTGCCCTTGTCAAATACCCTAAATTTGATTTAGGAATAAATTCTAAATAATCTAATTTAGGCATAGGTAGTTAGGTTGATCCCTACCAGGGTGAATTGCTGCACAGCACTCTACCACCAATGGTTTTCTTTGGAATAACCTTGTTAACCTATGCTCGCCTCTTACGACCTGCCTGGTAGGAAGGCAGATGACCTATTCTATACGGAAAACCAATATCATTAACATCTGATGTAGAAACAGGATAAGTTTTTTGCCCAGAATCCTAATGTCATTTCAATGTAACTTAGCAGAAAGTAAAATGCAGTATACTGTTTCAATAGAACTAATAAAAGCAAACAAGTGAGAAGTTAGATGTGACTTCTAAACCTCCAGTGAATCTACTACATTACTCAGTATTTGAATTGAGTCTAAATTACATTTTTGTTTAAAACTAGCTGTCCCGGTGAACTTCGTATCGCCCACACTTAGACTGGAAATAAATGAAAATATTCTTTAAAAATTTTGTTGATATTTGAACGAGGGAACGAACGTCAAATATTTGACAGGTAGAAATAGTTTCTAAGGATAAACAACATTGTTATATTTCTAACATTTTTTTCATATTTACTCAAAGTTTAAACTTTTCCTGGACTATCATAAATAATTCAAAACCAAAATTAGCCAAACCGGTCCAGCCGTTGTTGAGTTTAAGTGAGATGAACGTACGATCTATAATGTTTTTTTATTAGAATAGTTATAGGGTTATTTCACTATCGTCACATGTCTACCAACATCAAAGTTAACTTCTACTTCGCATGACTTAGCGCCAGCTTACTCAAAGCAAAATTGGCTGATTTCAAATAAATATCTCTTGGCATATTATTACACAAATTAATCTAACCCCTTTAGGGTTTATTATCTGCTTGGGGTTTTAGTTAACGATAGTAATACATGAAATTTCCAAAATAAGTTATAAACACCCAATCTCGAAAATACAGACATCTGTTATTTATTTATTTAATACTTTGTTACACACTTATATATCATAATATAGACAATAGCACATATACAAAAGGCGAGTTTACCCAGTAACAAGTAATAATTTAATTCAAACGCAGTAAAACTACAAAACACCGACTTTTATTTCATCATGCTACCGTTTTAGTACACTTTTATTTTTGTCGGACCATCAAAAAAAAGGCAGATGGTCTATTTTACACAGATGACCCGGAGGTCATCTGTCTGTGTAGAATAGACCATCTGCCTTTCTACCAGGTAGCTCATAAGATGTGAGCATAGGTTATCAAGGTCATCGCCAACAAGATCACTGGTGGTAGAGTGCTGTGCAGCAACTCGCCGGGGTAGGGATCCACCGTCTTACATATTATTCCTACCGCCACAATGACAATGTGTGTAGGGTAGCCGGTAGACTTGCACACCGGGCCTAACCACCCGGCCGCAGGACAGCGACGCACCGACAACATCTATAGTGTGTATACGCCACGGTTGTCTCTTACCATCAGGAGACTCGAGTGAGATAATTAAACTGCATGTACAGAAAACAAATTAGAAAAAATTTAGCTTAAAGGAGTAAATTTGAACTGACATTACAATGACAAGGACCATCATGTGAAAATGTAATTTGTTATTTAACATAGCTATGAGCAGATATCAGATATAATAAAATCGTAGTGTTTGTATGTAATATCAATCTGCCTTTTAATAACCACTTTTTACTAAATTCACATGTACGTTTTGACGGGACTTTCACTGGTAAACAGCTGATGTGACAAGGAATGGTTTAGACTACTTTTATTTTACATGTCTTTGTATAAAATAAATAAATTTCGAATCGAGGTGAAGTCGCGGGCACAGATAGTATATTATATTAAATATGGGTGATCATAAGTGAATTTGTATAAATATCTGTCCTCGTCGGAATTCGAAGCCGAGCCTTGCGGTTAGTCGGTAGCGTGAGTTGGGTACACTAATCCTTCGACCAGCGAGGCAAATAGAATAGAACTAAATGGTAAACTTCCAAGGACTTCAATAGTCGACCTCAAAACAAGGCCAGAGTCCTAAATTAATGCAAGTATGTCAAAGGGTGTACTTCAAGTGCTAAGTACACAAAAGTTTATTTGACACGGGTTCAAATTTAATGACTTTCTTACCGCATTCGAAATATGGCCCAAACTTCAATTTACATAAAACCCTGTCCCGGTTTCTTTAAATAAAAGCGCGTGTTTTTATTTTTTAATACCACTATTAGTAAATTTTTGTAACATTAAGAAAAAGTGGTATTATGACTAACAAAACAGGAAAAAAAACGGGTAAATGAAAATCGAACTCGCATAAGAATGGTTTTATACAATCATCTACAAAACGACAAAAAAATAACGTTCGTTGTACGGGAGCTCCGTTAAATATTTAAGTCTGTTTTTTGGTATTCTTTGATACAGCGGCAAAAAAATACGTAATCTGAGAAAACTTCGACTGTCTAGCTGTCACACACAAACAGACAGCGTAATTTCAGTAATTTTTACCTTTCGGGCACGGAATTCTAAAAATCACAAATTCCAAAGTTATGGATAACAGATAAACAAACTAACGGAAAGTTATCCTTACTAAGACAAAAAGTTAAAAAACTTAGTCTCATGTTGGAAATACAGCTACACATATTAGTCTCCCATAAAATAATTAAGTTTATTGGAAAAATCTTGGTAAAGATAATTTAATTACACAATGTCGAAGGGCTGAGTTCTATTGATAGAACATTTATTAAACCCGCAGACTCCACACTCATTGTTTAACGTAATAAACAATATAATATATAACTCCATTACGTAGAAAGTTAAGATATAAAGGGTAAGGGTTGAATGTTGGTTACATTAATAAATATTTATTTCGGGAACTTAGCGCGTAATAATTGTCTGGTGAGGGTGTCGCCTTATTGAAATAGTTTGGTGAGTTACTAGTATCATAGAGCTGCTGTCTTTGCCTGCGTTTTAAAGTTATTTATGATTTTTGTTCATAGGAAACTGCTAAGAACTGTTGTTTCGTCCTCAAAGAGTAAAAACGGAACACTATTTCTAAGACTCCGCTGTCCGTCTGCCTGTCTATTTATTTTTCTGTCACCAGGGTGTCTTATAAACTATGATTATTAGAATGTTTTCACAAATAGTGTATTTCTGTTGCAGATATAACACTCATAACAAATACTAAAGCAGAATAAAATAAATATATATAAAATTGCTCCCATACAGCAAATGTGGTTTTCTTCTTTGGGCGCGAGCACGATTCCCACTTGGTCGGTTTTTAAAAATGAAATTATACATTTATTAAAATGTCTGGTTTAAAAATTAACCAGTAATAGTAACAATTGTATAATTTACATGCTCAATATCATTATGTTTCGGGACGGGTCTCCGTAAATTAGTACATTATTGAAAGCGTTCGTTTTTATGAGACCAATCACATGGCACAAAAGACACGGATCTCCTGATGGTAAGAGACAACCGTGACCTATAGGTATATTATAAATGTTGCAGGTGCGTCACTGTAGGTGGCTGGCTACCCTACCCTCCGATCCGGAATACGACATTAAGGCAGCTAGAATAGATAGGGCGGTGGATTCCTACCCGAACGAGTTGCGAGTTGAGTTGAAAGTCATGTTGGAAAAGACCCAGTTAATCTATGCTCGCCTCTTTTTTGCTACCTGGTAGAGAGGCAGATGATCTATTCTACTCAGAAGACCCAGACCAACACATGAGGGAGAAAAAAAATGAATAAGTTGAAGGGCGTTAATATTTTGAAGATTATAGTTTTCGTGCGCTAACCTGATTCTGTCGTTCAGGATATAACCAGTTACGAAGAAGATAATATTCCATTACGTAATGTCAAACGTAAAATGAATTAACACGATGGAAATTGTCTCCAATAAAGGGAAAGGAATTAAGATCACATCGTTTTTTCCGAATTACAAAGGTCTTTAGGGGCCGATTTACTTATTTCTTTTATTAGTATCCTTAATAGAATCCATTTTGATGCCCCTGAGACATGTTATACCTACTTAGAAAATTGGATTGTTTTTTTTTTAGAATTGAAACATTTTTTTCTATTTTTGGGATTGTGACTTTATTTGATTTAAAAATGCAATCATACTATACTTTTGTAAGTTAGAATTGAAATTAGAATTTAAAATTATTTTATTTTTACAAATATGATATATTTATAAGGCTCTGTTTGGTCCATTTAATCTCTGGAACATCTGTACCGATTTTAGCGGGACTTTTACTGACAGATAGCCATTATAACAAGGAGTAACTTAGGCTACTAATATTTTAGAATTATACTAGCTGTGCCTGCAACTTCATCCGCGTTATTATTTAATTATTTTATTTTATAAATTTCTAAAATAAGGTGCCTAAGCTGCTCCTTATTAAATTCGCTGTCTGCCAGTGAATGTCCCGTCAAAATCAATGCGGGCAATTCAGAGATTAGCAGGACAAACAAACAGACTGACGGTGGTTATTTTAATATTACATACAGACACTCCAGTTCTATTTATTGTATTGATAAAATAGTTAAATTCTAAAGCGGGCGAAGTCGTGGGTACGGCCAGTAGACAAATATAAGTTCATATTCTTCTTAGGAGTCCATATCCAAAACTCTTCATTTTTTAAACATATAAATTAAATTTTGCTTTTGACCTTAACATGAATTATATTGACCACAGACAATAAATAACTTTTATAGGCTATAAAATGCGTAAAGAATTTAGCTACATTTTAGAAGTGAGTTATTTGAATGTTTGCAAATACAGTAACGGTTGTTCGAAAATGCCGTTTCACGTAGCACATTGATGCCTATTTCATTTTTAGTTAAAAAACAAAACCGTCTCTGTTGTCGAGTGGTGTCTGATTTTGACGCACAAATATGGGGGATACTCCGGTCGGATTATCGATATGGGTTCGATTCCGGGATAGCGCAATTAGTTATTAAAAAAAAATCAATTTTTTTGAAAAACAAAGCTTTGATTTGTGTCTTGACCATATCTATTCAAATAATAAAATTGGAGTGTCTGTATGTAATACTAGCTGTGTCCGTGACTTTGTCCGCGTTTTTATTTATTTCATTTCTATATTATATGATAAATTAATTAAAGTTTACTATAAAAAATACGATTTTTGATAATAATTTAATAAAAATGTAATCATAATTTGCAACCTGAGTTTGCTCTTTGAGTTTCCACCCTACCGAACTAAAATACGATAATGGTGGACACTAACATTATGACGACTGGAAAAGAAAAATCAGCGATATCAATTACAGTCCTTACTCCACTCTACTGCTAACTACAATACTCTTTTTACCGATTTTTGTACAAAAAACACAAAACTTTAATTGTCATAAATTAAGTAAAATATAATATAAAATATTAAAAAGTAACAACACCAAAACATACAATGATATCCAACGTAAAAGTTGCTTTTTTGATAGAGTGGCTTATGGACACCGCAGATGTTATAGGTGTCTGTGGTCGGTCTGATAGACTGCATGTGTAAGTCTACCGGTTGCCCTGCCTTCTGGACCCAAACATTACTACGTCATTACGGCAGAAGAATTATTTAAGCGGTGGATCCACCGGGCGAGTTGCTGCATAAGACTCTACCACCGGTGGTCATGTTGGTAGTGACCCAGTAACCTACGCTCATCTTACTAACTGTCTGGTAGGTAGGTGAAGACGAAGATGATCTATTGCATACAGGGGATCCGGACCATCACGAGGGTACAACATGCTTAACTTAAATATAGAATATACAAAGTAAAATGCATTCACTAATTTAAATAAACTCAAATAGACAACATAACTCCTAAACTAACTCTGAAGTTTGTCTTTGTAAATATTTAATAAGATATTTGAATGAAAAATCCTTGGTGTTCAACTTTGACTCACCGGGTTGATTGGACTCACCGGGTTTGACTCTCGAATTGCGTGACTTGTTCTATAGTTTTTTTAGTTTATCTGATAAACAAAATATTGTCTCATTTGAGCTTTGTGGTCAATATGACGATATGATTTGTAACATAATAGGACCTAATTATTGGAAACATGGGACCTAATAAATGGTTAGGTTTGGAAACGGTGGTAGTTTATGGTAGGCAGGGTTAAAATAAGGTATAAATTTGAGGTAAAATAATATTTATAAATAATAAGATAATTAATATATAACATATCGTTTAAGAAATATAAATTACGTTTCAAAATATTTGCACACCACATTGTGTTAGAATATGTCGGTATAATCAAAAACGTTTGTTTTGTAACAACTTTTAAGACACATATTCGGCAAATAAATAAATTTCATTTCATTTGAATATTGTTGGCTTATCGTGGGTGAATATGTAGCTCTACCTACGTCTTTGTGGATTTGGGCATAACAATATTTTTTTTATTAATGAAAATTACTAATCTATATGCAATATATGTTACTATATGTATATTACTGTCAAAACCAAAGCAGCATAAAAATGTGGACGTAAACTTGAATACCACAGTTTTATGTGATTTCTATATGTAGCCCTAAACGGTTAGCCGCAGTCGCTGGTAGCTTTCACAATGGACCGGTAAATCAATGATGGCGGTGCCATTGTCGTCTGCTTTAAAACAAATCGATTTTCCAATAGCTGCTAATGAAAAGAACTGTCAGCCACATTAGGTTTTATAATAAATGTGAAAAATAGCTATTGTGAAATTCAGCCACCCAAGAAATATAAAAAAATGTCAGTTTTTATGATGTCAGCTCGTGTTTACGTTGTGCTCTCTTAAAATATTTTTTAATTCGTTTTTTGTTCATGTTATTTAAGATTGTGGAATACGCTCTTCGCACGAGTTCGTAGCCTTGAAACTAAACGTGATAGAGATTATACTCTCACCTACAAACTTGTTGTAGCATCATTTAACATTATTTAAATATCTATCTCATTCTCATAGGGCTAACTGTCTCACTCTCCAAAGGACGGCGTGTTTTGTTTCCGTCAACTTTATAACATTAATAGAAAAAAAAACTGGTCAGTTTACCTACTTGGTTTATACAAGATTAGCTGCATTCGCGACTTTGTTTTTGCGACGACTGGAAGCAGTTTTTCTGTGGCTCAGTCGAGCAACAAATTAGCATACTTACGCTTCGTAGGCAACAAAAGTTTCAGATCACATGTAATTGTATTACACAATTATATATAATAGATATTATAATAGATGTAAGGATAAACAGTTGCTATTAGTAGAATATGAACATGCTATAAATCAAGATATTATGATTGTTAGATTCCAAGTCAAGGTTACATCACATCAGAGCTAATTTCCATGATTCTCTAATTCTAGCTATCACCAAAAAGCCGCTCTGAAATAGATGGCCATTAAATTCCCATTTTGATAGTTTTTGCTGACGCTATCGACAGATGTATCGAGTATTATTATATCGTGTATTTATGAATAGGATATATTTCTCTATTTCAATATTAAAATAAGCGTATGTGCTATTTTCATGTATAAGCTATTTTATTGTAAAGTTTCATCCAAATTCGTCCAAAACTTATTACGTGAAAAACTAACAATCATCCTCAAATTCATCCATACTTACGCGGTTATATTTAGTAGGACAAATTATTAGTCATTTATAAAAAAAGGTACCATAAGATCAAAAAGTAATAGTTATTAATTTAAAATAAAAATAATAGCCAAAATCTAAAAATAAATTAATCCCATAGACAAATTCACTGTAAATGTCTAGTTTATAATGTACCTTTGAATCCCAAAACTCATATAGCTTTTAAATTTATTAATTATGAGGATGACATGTTGTTAGTCAAAATTGAAATTACGTAGCTTTCAAGGGAGCACTCGCGTAAGTAATTTGAATGAATATAAGTACCAATAAGAGATTACTTACGAATATAGCTCGTTTTTATAAGAAAATTAGCTAAAGTATATGTAACTATTTACTTTGGGTTAACATATTACTTTAAGTTAACTGAGTCATTAACAACAAGACCATTGGTGCTGTTTTGTGCTGTGTAACTCGCCCGGGTAGGAATTCACTTGTATATTCTTGCCGCTATGAAAAAAAAAGTACCTTCACGCGTAACTTGGTCAAAAAGTATCTAAACAAATAACTTAATTCACGTGTTTACACCTGTTTTAATATAATGATCACTGCATATTATAAAACAAAGTATTTTTTTCTGTCTGTCTCTATGTATGCTTAAATCTTTAAAACTAAGCAACGGATTTTGAAGCAGTCTTTTTAATAGATGGAGTGATTAAAGAGGAAGGTACATATTAACACGTATAGTATATCCGTGCAAAGCCGGGCCGGGTCGCTAGTATATTATAAGTATGGAACGCGTCAGTTTGAAAAATATTTTAAAATATAGGTTATATAACTTTACGCTACTAGCGGTGTGCTACATATTTTTTAAATTTAACTTCAAGAATTTAACTCTAGTTAATTAAGTTAACCCGTGGAAGTTTCGTCGATCTAAGATAGTCTCGGAGTTTTGTAGCAAGTAATATTTTTCTTCCCGTTAATAATGTACTGACTTATTTTTTATATAGGTAGTTTTCACGAAATAACTACTTTGTTTGAAGTTTATATATAAAAGAAAAAAATATAAAAAAGTCTAAGTAAGTCGTTTTGAATGTGTGTGTGCTGAAATTTATAATGTTTTAGCCGATTTGATGTAAAATAAAACATACAGACAAACATGTAAATACTTTCGTATGTATAATATTTAGTTATTATACAGCAAAATTAAAGATTTTGAAAAAACCCTAGACGGTTAAAATGTGTTTGAAAAAAGATAAAGTCATCAATATTCTCCTTCAGTGTGCTTTCATTTGAGACCCCACTCGACACTCGAGTATATTTGCAGACATTTTGTTATCCTTCCCCATTTTGATCCCCACAACTTTTAAACGACTCAACCGACTTTCATCAAACACGTCTGTTGAGGCTGTAGGTACCCAACAGTATACCTTTGTTGGCTGAAACAGTATAATAATTATTGATACACTATAAATAAAACAAGATTCTTGAGTACTAATATGGTGCCACTTTTATTATTGTACTGAGAATTTTAACTCGTATAAAACATTATAGCTACAAGCAGTCGTACTGGCTACGGCGTAGCTTGTACTTCGAACAATATCTAAGAACACTCGCAGATATGTCATCTTTAATACAAAAAAAACGAAATTCGTTTCATCCGTTCAAGACATACGATGCCACAGACACACAGAGACTTTAAGGAAAAATGCTTCATTCCAACTAAAAAACGGGTAATGGGAGAAAGGGTAGTAAGAATGATCTTTCCGTACTTATCTATCTTACATAACTTCTGAACAGCTGAACCGATTAGGTTGTAATTTTATGAATGTTTTGATGGTTTCCTATATGATTGAAAATAAAATTGGACTCGGTAGGTGGCGCTGCTGTCATTATGTCATCTACGAACTAACTGTGCGAAGCCGGGTCGGGCAGCTAGTCGGTTATACAACACAAATACAGCTTGTATGGTACAATTGAATTAAAATATTTTCTATTCTATTGTAATATTTACAGAATAAAGTATTTCAATAAACTGGTCTATGGCAACATAATATAATAACGCTTTCATACCTATACAAGAGATAATATTCAAATACTAACATACATTTTACACACAGGGGAACTATTTATTATAGATAACGAGTTGACGACGTTTTCTGAGTTTTATTTTCAATAGAACTAAAATATAATATTACTAAATACACATTTTTTATTATTTTGCACGAAATATGCAAATATTTATTAATCTAGAGCCTCGATGGCCTAGTGGTAAGAGTTTCAGTCTTCTATTTCGGTAGTCCAAGTTCGAACCTCGCCATGTATCGATGAGTTTTTTTAATGATATTGGAAGGCAAACAAATAAACGAATTTCCTGATAGTGAGAAATATACATCGCCTACAGGCACCAAAGGTGGGAATGGCGCGTTGCCAACCTGAGGCTACCCTACCGTTGTGGCAGGAATAGGTAAGGCCTAGGTGCCAATCTGGACGAGTCGTTGCAAGACTTTACCACCTAGTCAATGTCACGGTGCTGGTGACAAGACAGGCAGTTGTCCTATTCGACAACGGAATCCGGACCAAAACGGGGAGTCAGAGGACATACAGAGGTGCATATGCACCCATGATAAGCCAACGATATTAGGTCCCATGATGTGACAGGTGGCGAGTCCGTCGGTATAAGGGACACAAATCCCGGGTTTCCTCACTATATTTTTCTTTACTGTAAAAGCACTCAGAAAATATACATAATTTACAAAAACTTATTAGTACTGGGTTCGAAGCTGGAAAGTCAGAAGTGCGTATCACTAGGCCACTAAGGTTATTTCAGAACCAATTAAGTATCGGCTGATGGTGGATGCAGTACCTCTGCCTCGGGGGGCATATCGATATTTATTTTATCCAGCCGTTTCAGAGATTAGCAGGTACAAACAGATAGACAGACAAAAACTATAAAAAATGTTGTTTTGGTATATGTGTCTTGTAAATATACATATGCAGTTAGTAAAAAATTACGTACAGACATTACAATTTAATTTATTTGGTTCTGAAAATGAGACAGCAACTCTTGTACTATACCGAGGCACTCTAGGTATTTACCTAAGGCTTCCGTTGGGTAGAGTTGCGTGATACCCGATACACTTATTACGTAGTCTCATCAACCCTTGCGATAAACAACAGAATGTAATACTTGTTTAAATTACAGTATAGTAGTGATACGTAGAGGTATCGTATGGCGGTCTCTATTATATTTCGGTTAACAACGTGGCTGTAGTTTGTAGCTGTATAAGATTGGTGATACCAACTTATATTCCTGCTGCTATATAGTCCGTCTTTGTAATTTTTATGGTATAAGATAAAGTAAAGGTATCTCTTCGGGGATATTTTATTTCTTTGTTATCCCTGAGCTTTCGGAGCCATTTGAAATCTATTAAAGCTTAGAGACTTACTGACACATTATAAATACTCTTGTTCCCGCGGGAAATCAATTCCTCAGCACAAGTTCAATAAGACGGGACGAAAAATGAAAGGGTTATATTATCAGAAGTAGTTACATTGTGGTGTTTCAGAAAATGTTAAGCTTTTTTAAAATTTTAAGTTTACTATCAACTTAATACTATGGCATTATATTAGTGTAGTAGCTATATGCCTCTGTGGTGTAACGGTACGATTATCACTGCTAAGACCGTTAATCTCGTAGGTTTTTTGAGTTTAATTCCCAGGTCGGAGAGCTTTTCTTAAATGTTTTTTCAGATTATTCTGAGTAGCCATTATATACATTGCCTGAGATTGGAATGTGTCACCTATCAAATCAGTGTCCTAGTGCCTTGGCTAATCTTGGGTGTTCTAGTATATCTACTAGTATTACGAGTCGTGGACATACTAGTAGAAGTCTAGCTACCCCTTCGGGGATAATAGGTGTGAAGGTACTTTCTACAATGTAGGTCGTTTTAGGTTAAAATTATTTAAAGTCCTATTGTCGAGTGGCCATGAACATTACACTTAAGATTTGATGTATCAATCTGTTCGTCTGTAGGTTTAGCCACGTTTCAGGAGGTGAAATGGAGAAAATTTAATTCTCCATTTCACCCCTTTTTGAGTTGAGTTTTGAAAAAGAGAAGAAATTCACCATAAGAGGAATCATCATCATAGTCGTTACGCTCTTAACAGAACGGTCGTGGTCATCACACATTAGTTTTATCAGGGGCAGATAGTACACGCTCACAATATCTCGCCATGGATACATGGATACATTAGTGGACAGCCTACGGTACATTTTATTTGGTCAGTCCACCGCATAGGTGACTGACCACGAATAATAACCACGACCTCAAATAAAAGGAATACATGTGCGAAATTTTAAGTTTCTAGCTCTGATTGTTTGGTTTTTACGTTGATCTTCATCGTCTTAAGTTTATCCCGTTTCTCTATCAGTTGATATCGAGATCGACTTCCTGTGATATTATATATGGGATATAATCACGGAGATTTGACAAGAACGCTATTAAATTTAAATTATTTAATCAATGGATCAGCAAATATACTTACTAATTACACGACAAAAATGAACGGCCTAAAATACTCACTCTCAAGTGAACCGCACGTTACCTTCAATCTCATAAAAAATATAGAAAATCTCATAAAAACTGCAGCTTTGTAGCATAATGTTAAGTTTGTAAAGGAAAAATCTTTTAACTCAACTCTTTATAAGAAACTGCAAAACAACTTGAGTTAACATCACCCTTCAACTTTTGTCCCGGTTGATTAAACTTGTAGTGAGCATTGATTTCCCGTAGGAACCGAAGCTGTGGAGATATGTTAAGAAGTCTCGAAGCTTTAATAGAATATAAGTAATTTAAAGAAATAAATATCGTCATGCCCATGAATGTGAAAAATAGCAAGTACAAATCCAATCTTAGACAACGTTGTGTTTATAAACTGAAAAAACTTAAAAGAACGAGTTGCCCTACTCAAATCAAACCTACGACCTCGTACATCAAAGACGTATACCGACTGCTTTCTATCACAAATAAGATAGGTGACGATTTAATATACTTTAAAGTCTAAATAAAATCAAATCCACTTTGAATTTTCAGCCAGCTTTTCTCAATTGCTGTCGACTGAACATTAAAGCGTTTCCGCTCTTTCCCGAGAACCACTAGAGCTGTGATTGAAATAAAAAAAAGTATTTTAATTTTTACAGACATTGCTGTCGATCGTTTTTTACTACTTATTTTTAAAGGATTAAATTTTGTAAGATGATGGTCTCACTATGTTATTAAACCAAACTTATCAGTGATGATAAAAAATATACAAAGAATAATTATATTTATTTATTTCACACAGCACAACGTTTTTACAATAATAAGTATTAATTACAAACATCAATATTGTGCGAGTCTGGTGCTTGAAGTAGGTGTTGAAGTCATATAAACAACGTGTTCCATAAACTCTAAAAATAGCAGACAAACCGCGTTTTAATAATTTAACTAGTAATCATCTGATCAAACCGTACCTTCACGCCTATTATCCCCGAAGAGGTAGGCAGAGGTGTGCTAGTATATCCACGACTCGTAAGTCCAGTAGA
>DVZL01003384.1:0-14048 GCA_018236625.1 Lasaia peninsularis
TTTGTTCTATCATTAATAGTTTTCGCAGCGCACGCGATTGAAGGAAGTTTTTTGTTTATTTTTTACACCTTGGGTTATATTATTCAAGTTTTAGTAAGCATCCCTAATTTTTTTGAAAATGAAACATAGCCTATATTACTCGGGAAGAGTGTAGCTTGCCAACGATGAAATAATTTTTAAAATCCGTCCCGTAGTTATTGAGCCTATTCATTACAAACAAACAAACAAAAAAATATTACCTCTTTATAATATTAGTTTAGATAAGACATAACTATGATCAGTCACATTGAAAAAGTTTAAGATCATTAACACTTGATTTAACATAAGCTGTACCGATAATGGCACATTAAAAGAGTGAATATGATATCGATACTTACATATAAATCTCTCATAACAGTCTACCATTATCGTCATCATCATCTTAGCATTTATCTCAGTCGCTCCTCGCGTTTAAACGTGTGTGATATAATATCAAGCATATTCTAGTATGCGATTTTTATCTATTTATTTTGTACATCCAAATAACTACATACTACATTCATAAACCATATTTTAGTTTGTGTAAATGTAACACTTCACTAAAAACTAAAAACTCATTAAAACATCAATACAATGACATACAATATCTTAAGCATAAAAGCTGTTTAACTAAACGTGCGCCGCATATGCAATACGCTTTAAATGCTTGTTAGAATATATTTAATACGTATTGTGAGTCTATAAGCAACGTTTGTCTTTTTCCAGCAGAATAGTCATGTTGCTCGCTATGATATAAAAAAAAATCTATTTTTTCGGTAACAAAAATTAGCAAATGCCCCATCACCACCATCATAATTGAAAACATTTTGATTTACTTATTTTCTGTATTTGTGATGAGCTCTAGAAGTCTATATGAAGGAAAAAAACATTAACCACAGGGTACTTATATTTAAACAGCATGTTGGCAGGGTGTGCCTCGATTCAGGCTATGTCAGCCTGAGTCAATACCGTTCATACTTGCGAGCCTCGAAGCTTTTTTTTTATAGTATAAGACAGCGAACAGGCACACGGGTCTCCTGATGGTAAGAGACAACCGTGACCTATAGACAACATAGATGTTGCAGGTGCGCCGCTGCCTTGTGGTCGGGCTGTTAGACTTTATGTGCAAGTCTACCGGCTACCTTATCCTCCGGACCGGAACACGACAATGTCATTATGGCGGCAGGAATACCCGGGCGAGTTGCTGCACAGCACTCTACCACCTAGTTAGTGACAATAGACCCTGTGCTCGCCTCTTACGAGCTGCCTGGGTGGAAGGCAGTTGGCCTATTCTACAACGGAACCCGGACCAACACGGGGAAATCCGCTCCCAGCTCTTACCGACATACCGTAGTTAATTCAGTGTTTTATCACTCTATTGCCCGGTAATATTCAAGAAACAAGTAGTTTTGCTTAAAAATTCTAGTTTTTTGGACAAATCGTAAACTCTAATGTTTCTAAAAATCTACGTCCGCTTGTCGCTCGTGGAACGATAAGTAACGTCTAGATACTAGCAAATTGCGAACGCTAATAGATAACTGTTTGTTAAGTCTAGGAACTGGACACAAAAATAGATGCCTTGTACTACCATTTAACATTTAGCATATAGAATCGTAGCGTACATTTAGTGTAGTCTGTGTAATTTTTATTGGATTGATAATTTACTCGACTACGTCAGATTAAGATTGGACGATGGGTTCATTATATGCCAATAAATATATATACTTAAATAATCTGACTCTTTGACCGCTACGAAAACGAGTGAGAGGATTAGAAACTTTCATAAAACTAGTCATTTACAACAGCCATGATGGCAAACTGGCTGATATACATTTTTCTATCATCGGAGACCCATTAGACACTTACACTATTAATATCTGAAGCGCTTGCGTAGGATTAAGTACCTATAGTTTTTTTAGCTTTTAGCTCTCCGCACGACTATAAATAAAAATGTCACATGATGTTTCTTTCTCCACTATCAAATGGACCAATAAGTCCCCATGACGCTCGAGTGACTATACATTTAGCTTACTGGGCTCCCCTACTACTGTACGACTTAAAGTCTACGTCGTCGTCGCAGGTCTTTACGTCCCGTCTGACGCTGCGCATTAATGACGTTACCTATATTATCATAGAGGTAGTATATACGTGGAGACCGCGTCTTGGCAAACGTAGCGTTGGGCGCCCTTCGGCCAGGTGGACCGACGACTTAAAGAGGATAGCTGGTAGTGACT
Source organism: Lasaia peninsularis (assembly GCA_018236625.1). Classification (NCBI taxonomy): domain Eukaryota; kingdom Metazoa; phylum Arthropoda; class Insecta; order Lepidoptera; family Riodinidae; genus Lasaia; species Lasaia peninsularis. The sequence continues at coordinate 2,253 of DVZL01003384.1, forward strand.
GGATGATGAAAGCGGGAGATCGGGTCTTATGGCGCACTCTGGGGGAGGCCTACGTCCAGCAGTGATAGAATAGGCTGATGATGATGAATACATAAAATAATCGCTGGGTGCGATGTAATCGACGCGACGTTACGATATCTGTTGACGATTCCAAAGTTCGCTTTAACCTTCAAATAAGTTGAATTTTATAAGACGTAATAATAAATAATGACTTTTTAAGAGAATTGCACGAGGAACTTCCGAAAATGTGACTTGTAAGAGAGGTCTGATTTCCAATAAACGCGAATGATATAGTGCCAAATGCAGATTGACAAACGAGTGACATCTAAAAAGCAAGTTGTAAATGATCTGATTATCCTTTTGTAATAGAAACATTTTTCTTTTGAGAGCGTAGAGTTCAGAGCCGCTAAGTGGTTTTTCTAACTCTAAAATGAAATGCTGAAAATAATATGTTTCTTCAAAATTGCGCTAATAGATATTTAAACATTCCGTTGTTATAAATGAGAGTCAACGTAGAAAGATAAAAAAGTGCAATTTTTAGTTAACTCAAGATTGGTCTCACTTGAACAAAATTTTAAATTCACACTTCAGTACTTTAGACCCCACACTCGTTACGAGCGCCACTAATTATACCCACAATATCGCAGCTTAAAATTTCACATTGCAACACTGACCCGTCTCCCCTCTCTTTCTAGCTCACATGAAACAATACCCACCAACTGTTGCGAAAGCTCCATGTGTGTCTTGAGCGTGTGTGCGTGAGTAAACACCGGTTTAAGCCTAACTGGCCTTAATGAATCGTAATGGCCCCTATAATTCGCGGCGTAACTAACTGGCCGTGTGGGGTAGCAACCCCTTCTCCCGTCACCCGACGTCCCCAATATTTGGAAGCTAGCCATATCGCGTATGACAGCAACGATTCTCTTTTTGAAATTTTCAGCCTAACGTGCCACGATTTGTGGTTACGTGTTTAGATTAGGGATGTCAGTTCTGCCTGTAATGTTGATGTTTTCGATTTTGATCGAAACGGATAATCGATACACAAAATAATTAAAATCGAAAAAACGTCTTCCAATATATTTTCTTCAAGTGATTGCCATGGTCTTGTGAATGTAAGATAGTGAATTAACTTTTCTTTAAATATGCATAAAAATATGATTTCCGTGGGAATTATTTATAACAATTACAAACCATTTAATGGAAGTAAAACTACAAAAATCCAACTTCAACATTGTTATGATGTCGTTCGAATAAATGTTGTTTTTTATTTCTGTTTTTACCGAATCAGTTAGAAGTATGTCATAAAATTTATACTCAAGCTTCTCTAAAGAATCAACAAAATCCATTGGGAATTGGCTTTAAAACGTGAATAAAGAGGTCTGAAAGATATTCAGATGATTTGAGTCCCTCCTCCGTTTTTAAGAAGCAACTTAGGCCAGTTTTTTCTATTAATAACTATTTCTTATTAATCTCTTTTATTTTTTTGTCCATTTTTCATAATAAAATAATTTATTAAGCTGATTAAAATCGTTATTAGTAAAATATTTTTTTTGTTCCCTATGATCGATATTCTTTGTAATCGATGTCTAATGTGCATCGGAGATGGAAGTCCCTAGTTCAAATTGCGCGAGACAATGAGCCTTATAGAATTGTTACTTATTTTTATTGCCGACTAAAGTTTATTTGCGGCATCGGTTTTACTTTATGATTGCGCAGTTACTGCAGTGAAATACTATGTTTGAGAACGTAAGAGTTATGCCCCGCAAACTGCAACAGCCGGCGCCCTAAGTTTAAACTAAAGCCCGAAGGAGCTCGTTATTCCTACTGTAATTTATTTAATTGCGCTGTGGCGGTAATTATTCATGAAATTACGGCAATTACGTCTTGGGAAACAATTATTTATTGTGCAAACTTGCGTCCTAACTCACATTTTATTTCCACTTGCATTGAAGATAACGAGATGGTCGTCACTGTTTAATGTTCTTATAAAACTTTTAATATTTATTATTTAAATTCATAAAATAAATGATTGTATACGATATTTCATTTCGGAGTAAGTGATATGAACATTAACTACGTATTTATCAATCAATAATATAACGTAAACATAATGTTTATTGTAGATGCTTCAGCTTGTGTATTATTTTATTAGATTCTCCTCAATCCGATTGAGTACATAAAGATTTTAAGTATCGATTAAATATATTCATAGCCTCTGGGAGCATATGTGTGTAATTCCGTCTCCTTCTTCGGCGACTTTTTTTTTTGACTCTCCCGAATTGGTACCACCGCTTTACCTATTTCTGCCACAATAGCGTCAGTGCTCGCCATTATCGTGTTCTGGTTTGGATGGTCCAATATCATAAAAAAACAGTGATCAAAGCAAAAAGGTAAGGCAAACAAGCAGACGGATTTCCTGATGTTAAGAAATACACGTCACTTATAGACACCAAAAGTGGAAATGGTGCGTTTCCAACCTGAGGCTAGGATGGTAAGTCTCTTGCGTGAGTAAGTGTGCTGGCTACCCTACCCTCCAAACCAGAACACGACAATGGTGAGCACTGACTCTATTGTGGCAGGAATAGGTAAGGCGGTGGTACTAATTCGGGCGAGCCGTTGCAAGACTCTACCACCTAGTAATATTTTTGTGTTCATTGTAAATAGAGTAAAGTGGTATTAAATAATATTCTCCAGGAATCGTGCTATTGATAAATCAATTTACGACGATATTTTAATATTAAAGATTGATTTCCAGCAATTGCAAGGCAATAAAACGAGCATGCTTCAATCTCCGTCCTGCATATTAATCACTGAGCGGCCGCCATGTGTCGCGGCGGACACTGGTCTTACAGTGGCCACTTGGATTAAATTAAAATATTTGGACGCCGACGGCCCGCGCTACAAACCTGCAACATTTGCTGATAATTACACAGACTTTGTTTATTAACGTGGTAATTAAATTACGGTGGACGATTTGATTTACTATGCGATTCTAACATTTTAGCTGTTATTTGTATCCTAGAAGTTGCATTTATCTATTTGCTACGATAAAATGAGTTATCCACTGCTACGGCGCTGTAGCACAGTTCTACGTGATTATGAATTTGTAGGGTTTTACACCGTGATAGCTAGGGAGCTCAAATTTCCACAGATATTATATTTCTGCTGCCACTAAACAAAACTTACTAAAAACATAATAAAATTATTATATGAAGGGTGTTTCTATACAACAAAACGGCGTTTTCGCTGTTTTTTTATAGATAATGGTACCTAAAGAGCCTTTTAAAATTGTCGTTTTTAGTATTTTCATTGCAATTTTCTTATGTTTTCTCATCGTTTAAACCTTTCCTGGACTTCCACAAACATTTTAAGACCAAAATTAGCCAAATCGGTTCAGCATTTCTCGAGTTTTAGCGAGACTAACGAACGGAAATTCATTTTTATATTTGTAGATTAAAGTTTATAAATAACAAGATAATTAGTACATAACATAAGTTAATAAATACATATAAATATAAATTATGTGTTAAAATATTTGCACACCACATTGTAGTAGAATATGTCGGTATAATTAAAAACTCTTAAATGTAACAACTTTTAAACACATAATATATTCGGCAAATAAATAATTTTTATTTCATTTCATTTTGTGCGCGATTCGGACTCGCACTTAGCCAGTTTTTATTTTGATACACTTTTCGTACGGTCTATTTGTTTTAGAATATTACCGATTGTGGCGTTTGAAATTAAAAGTTAAGGCGGTTAAAGGTTTGAAATTAAAAGTTAATTAAGAGCGTTTACAAAATTAATTTACATTTTAATATATTCCTATATTTAAACATGGTTTTAATATATTATGTAGTTAAAGAAAAAACATTTTATATCCAGCTACTGCTATTGTTTTTTTCTGTTAGTCCAAAGATTAGCGTAGCTGTATGATATAGCTAACGCATTCAGTTATCATCTTATTTAATTTATATAACCTGTTGTAGTGTACAAAATATATAAATTAATCAATGATACCTATGTGATTTTAGAAATATACTATTGTTTTATAGAATTCCACTGAGTGCAGACAACGTAAAGTAGAAACAGTGACACCGGTTTCTCATAACTGTATGTTCTTCATTGTTTTGAAGGGCTTTGTTATTTAACCATGTCCTAGGCCAGTTTGTTTTCCTAGAATATTATGATTATTTTATATAATACTTACTACTACTTACTTTTTACTAGGTGGTAGAGTCTTGCAACGACTCGTCCGGATTGGTTCCACCGTCTTACCTATTCCTGCCACAATAGCGTCAGTGTTCGCCATTGTCGTGTTCTAGTATGGAGGGTAGGGTAGCCGGTAAATTTATTCACGTAAGAGGCTTACCATCCAAGCCCCATATTGGCCACACACCATTTAGACCTCTGGTCTATAGGCGACGTGTATTTCTTACCATCAGGAAGTCCGTCTGCTTGTTTGCCTTCCAATATCATAAAATAAAACTAGCTGACTCGGCACACGTTGTACTAGCGGATATTGACAGCTATTAAATTGCTATAGCAAAAATCAAAACTTTTTTCCTGTATTCCTTAAAAAATTCCCAATATTTGTTTTTCATAAGAACTTTCAGCCTTGATCGAACGCAGTCAAAAAGAAAACAAGTGTATCGGTTCAGCCATTCTCTAGTTTTGCGTTTAACAACACATTAATCCATTCATTTTTATTTATATAGATAAACTCATTTTATACAAGGTTAAATTCTTCTAAGAAAAAAAATGTACAACACACATCTTCACAGTAAACTGTTTACGGGCCAGGTAGAGTGTCGAGATTCACGAAGTATAATGATTTCTATATATTTGCCTAGCTTTTCCACTTTCATTACTTACTTCATACAAAAACGTAGAGACTCTTGACACCACTCTCGACTTAAGCAATTCGATGGCTCTAAATACCCTCTACAGCCATTAAAATGCGCATTGTATATAAAAATTGTATGAAATATTTTAACTTACAATTTTTGTTTGTACAAAAGAAAGTATGCTTACGACAATATTTTAAATATTTTTCCCCGTGTTGGTTCGGGTCCTCTGTGTAGAATAGACCGTTGCTTTTTTACCAGGCAGCTCGTAAGAGGCGAGCATAGGTTTTCAAGATCGTTGCCAACAAGACCACTGGTGGTAGAGTGCTGTGCAGCAACTCGCCCGATTAGGGATCCACCGCCTTACCTGCCGCTATTATGACATTGTTGTTTTCCGGTACGGAGGGTAGGGTAGCCGGTAGACTTGCACATAAGGTCTATAGGCCCTACCATAGGACAGCGGCACACCTACAACTATAGGTCACGGTTGTCTCTTAACATCAGGAGACCCGTGTGTCTGTTCGCTGTCTCATCCCATAAAAAAAGACAAACGATCTGAGTTTGAATCAGTATTTGCAAACATAATATCCTTCCCAAAACATTTCCATCAAAAAGTGAGCATTGTCCAAACACAAATAGTTAGGTAAGCGTCGTAGACCCGCGCTACGTGATAAATTCATTTTTGGGTAAGGTTTAATTTGTTTGCCGGCGCGCCGCTATTTGGAAAATGCCATTTCTCATTGAACAGATTACAGAGATTACGAATTCATTAGGGGCGTAATATCTTTTGTTAGTCGGGCTTTCCTAATTGATATTTTAATCACATGTGTAGTTTTGGATGTTAGAATTTATCAAATAAATGTAACAGAAATGTATTAATTAATAAAGTTTGAACAGAAAGAAAATGTGTGTGCTATGAGAGATGTTTTTGTTGCTTAGCTCAATGATATTATATTTGTTGTAATTTCTGTTAGTAATTGAGCTTTCCTATTTGATATTTTATATTATTTTACACGTAAAAAAGTCGTATCAAATTCATATTTGATATCATTCATATGACATTGTCATTCATATGACAAAGAAAAATTATGCTTAACAGAAAAACAAACTTTTTACTAGAAGACACTGAAAGTGATAAAATCATGTTTAATATGTAATGAAATATTTTGAAAAAAATATAAGCGGTGTGGAAACACTATTCGATGTCAAACATCTATAAAACTATGTATCGCCTAAGGTGCCACCCCACCTTAGGCGGACATAGCTAGGTGAAAACTGCATCCCTCTCTCTAATTCCCGAAATCACTGACGTACCGATTCATTATAAAACTCTACGAGATTCATCAAAAAAATTTTATCATTATCAACTTGGCATCTTTAAATATAAAAATAAAACCCGTTTTCCTAGCGTGAATGGCTGGAGCGATTTCACGAATCCTTTTTTTGTTGTATTTGTTATTATTAGGAGAAGGTTGTTACGGAAAAAATATTAAGAAAATATGCATATTTTAAAAAACGCGCGTAACGAATGTCAATGTCATTCACAGCCATAGACTATATTGAAAGAGCATCGTTTGTTCGGAAACGTGGTTATTTAATTAAATTCGAGCATCATTTGTTCGGAAACGTGGAAAGTAGCGCATCATTGCCACGCTAAGGCGGTACGAAGTTAGTTTTTATATAACCATGTCCTGTTTGTGTATTAAAAGCTTGTGTTAATCAAAATGGCAGAATTCCCGGAATGGTGTCCAGAGCAGGGTCACCGCAGCCGAGACGCGGACTGCGGACAGGAATTAATTGTGGCTGCGTCTGAGGTGCGCCGTAATTGTCGTGCCTGTGGACGGAGCCAATAACATCAACTGAACCTTGGCCTAATACAAACACTTATATTCTGACTTATCACTCAATGTATCGATCACCTTCTTAATAATTATTTATCATTCATAAAAGTAGATCCAAACATCCAAACATCAGTCTCTAACATTTAATATAATATTATTATGATAAAATCAATTAATGTTTACGCGGAAACGAAAAACAAAACCCCGTGTTGGTCCGGGTTCCGTTGTAGAATATGCCAACTACCTTCCACTCAAGCAGTTCGTAAGAGGAGAGCACGAGGTCTATTGTCACCAACACGGTGACATTGACTAGATGGTAGTTTTGAAACGACTCAACCGAATTGGTACCACCGCCTTACTTCTTGTCGTGTTCTAGTTTGGAGGGTAGGGTAGCTGTTAAATTTACCTACGCTCACTATCCCAGCCTCAGGTTGGTAACGCACCATTTCCACCTTTGGTGTCGTCAGACACGATCAGTAGTTTTAACGTGAATCGCGGTCGGAATACAGACAGACTGACAATAGACAAAAATTAGAAATGTGTTGCTCGTTTTTAGTTGCTTAGGCCTATCTTTTTTTTAATATTTTCAATGTACATAATTTACTCTTCTACAGTTTTATTGTATGTATAGATTATAAAATCGTACAATGTGCGGAAATTACTATTAACGTTACTCAGACTTTGTGAAATTGCTTTTTGCATTTACTCATGAGTTTACTGAGCGATTACTTATTAATTATTATTTAACATTACTCAGACATGAGGAAAAATGAAATGAAATGAAAATTATTTATTTGCCCAATATGTGTGTTTAAAAGATGTCACAGAACAAGAGTTTTTAATGATATCAACATATTCTACCACTATGTTATGTGTAAATATTTCAAAATATAATTAATATTTATTTATTCATTAAACAATATATTATTATACACTACTTATCTTATTATCTATAAGTAAACATTATTTTCACACGACTTATTTTAACCCTGTCTACCATAAACTACCACCGTTTCCAAACCTAGCCAGTCAGGAGAAGAAACAGCGAAACAAACTCCCCGGCAACCATGACTTCTTTAACCAAACCATCCTAGCTTCCACTACAGTTATTAATGAATATTTTATTTTTTTAACGCTCTATTGTACATAAGTAATTTTAAATACGTTCACACAAACAACAAAACAGTGCAAAAGGTGAGCCAACTTACTTATATATTCTATATATCATATATTTTTAATATATTTTATTTTATTTCTAAAAAAAGAACTTTCGCGCCTGTTATCTCCGAAGGGGTAGGCAGAGGTGTGCTAGTATATCCACGACTCGTCAGTCCAGTAGATATACTAGAACACCGTGATTAGCTTATCGCCACTTCGGGCACATTCCAATCCCGGGCAATGTAATGCTTGCTCAGAATAATCTGAAAAACACTTAAAAAGTTGCCTGACCTGGGAATCGAACCCGAGACCCTACGCGACTAATGTTCTTAGCAGGCGACAGCCGTAGGTACCGTTACACCACAGAACCGATAATTTTATTTCTATCTATGACATAAAAAATCCTGAAAGATTGGGTAACATTGCAAAAATGTCAAAATCCAAGCGACCCTTTGGCAAGGAACCCAATGATTTTAGAGGTTATTACCAACCGCCTCTCAAACCTATGCATAAAGTGGGACGAATGAATGAACGTAGCGGTTGACGCAGTCCCGTTGTTCCACGGAACCCTCACTTCATGTTTGATTATTTGTATTTTTTCCAAAGCTCTCACACAACATGAGCGCGACTGTATTTTTATTGGATTTATATGGTTCCGTATCCAAAGGGTAAAAACATAAATTACTAAGATCTATCAATTTGTCTGATTATCTATCATCAGGCTGTATCTCATGAACCGTGATAGCTGAAATTTGTGCACATTATGTATTTATGTTGCTGTTATAATATTGAACATAATATGCTACTACGACGAGTATAACAGATACTGAAAACATAATATTATCAATATTTCCATAAAAATATATAGAAAAAGGAAATATTTAAATTGGTCCTATACAACGAACAACCCGACCCGATCAATAGATGTCTCTGTCTATATTTAGATCAGGGTTAAATTAAAGTTGATTAATTTAAGCATGATTATCTCTGTTGTTTAAAATAACCGGCCAAATGCGAGTTAAACTCGTGCACAAAAGATTATGCACTTTATCTAATTACACGATACGGAGCTCTTCGTGCGTGAGGCCGTTTCACACTTGGACGGGTTTTTTTTAAGATTTTCACACCAAAATGTGCGCGACTGTATTTGTATCAGGTTTTTATGTTCATGCTTCTTTATGAAGTCCATCGTTTATTTATAAGTTTGTGGAATAAACAAAAAATACAATTTCTATACATTCGCGATTTGAATAACTTTGCTCGCGAACGCAAAGGAAATATTTTCATTTAATACGTATCGTTTGAAGTTTTCTTTCCTCCAACTCAATCTTTCTGATAATATTTTTGTTTTAATCAAATAAATCTACCGTATTTATGAGGGTTCAGAGTCACATCTTTATTTCTTTTATATTTTGCTTAAATAATGGTAAATGAGGTTATTGAGTTGAGATATAAATGAAGCCTCGGTAATCTAGTGGTTAGCGCTCCAAACTTCCATTCTGGTAGACCAGGGTTTGAACCCCGCTATGTATCCATTTTCTAACTCATTAACTTTACGTGCGCTCGACAATATTTGTGGAGTAACGCTCGCGGACCTCATTTTCAATAGTGAGATTAGAGAAACGATATTAAAAGAAAGGATCGGTGTAAAAATGAGAAATGGCATGCTCCGGTGGGTTGGTCATGTGGAAAGAATGAAAGATGAAAGATTGACAAGGTAGATATACAATTTGAATGTGGATAGATGGATCCGGGGGGACTTCGGTTGACATTCCACGACCAAATAACTCGCGTATTATCCGAGTGGCGTGTCAAGAGTATCCGCAACCGACGTGTGTGTATGAAGAGAATGATGAATGTGGCGAAACCTAGACAAGTATGTAGGGATCGTGACATTTGGCACTCGATACTCTTTGCCTACCCCGTCTATCCTGTCCCTTGGGTATGTAAGTACATTTGGCGCTCTTAAGTCGGTGCGGCACTGTCTCTGTGGAGTGGTGAAACAGAGTTTAGGGCCCTGAAACTTGCCCTACCATCTTTCTGCACCGTTTACCAGGCAGAACTACTAGCTTTGTTTCGCGCAGCAAGTGAAGCCCTAAAGTCCAAAGGAAATACAATCGGCATATTCAGCGATTCCATGGCCGCCCTTCAGACCGTCATAAACGTCGATTCACCTCACCCTCTAGCAACTAAGACCCGAGACATTCTAAAACAATGCAGTCGACAGAACAAGAGTGTCTCATTGTACTGGATAAAGGCCCACGTCGGTCTAGAAGGCAACGAGAGAGCAGACTTACTTGCAGAAGAAGCTGCTCTCAAACTGAAAATAAAACCAGCCTACGATGCATGTCCTGTTTCATTCGTCAAGCGTAAATATCGAAATGAGACGATTGACGAATGGAACAGGAGATATAAAGAAGAGGAAACAGCTTCCATAACAAAGATTTTCTTTCCCGACGCGGCCGCAGCCTATACTTTAATAAGAAAGATTGAAATGACCCAGACCACAACCCAACTAATGACCGGACACGGTGGGTTCTCCGAATATTTGAATCGCTTCAAGTGTAAGGAGAGCCCAGCGTGCTCCTGTGATTCAGAAATAAATGAAACCGTACCACATATCATAATAGAATGTCCCATTTTTGCATATGACAGGTTTCAGTTTGAACAAGAAACTGGAATCCAAGTAAATATAAGTAATATACAAGAAATAATGAAAAGCGTAAACAGAGATAAGTTCTTAGAATATTGTGATAAAATAATCAAAAAAGTAAATCACAAAAACAAGAAATAAAACAAAACCAAATCGTCATTATAAAAAAAATAGTAATAATAATAATTAAAAAGATGTTTTAAAATGTATCAAATTGATTCAAAAAGGCCTTGTTTCAGACAGGGGTAAAATAAGAAAAGGCTCATTAGCCTTAAAAAAAAAAAAGTAGCCGGTAAACTTATTCACGCAAGAGGCTTATCATCCTAGCCTCAGGTTGGCAATGCATCATTTCCACCTTTGGTGGCGACGTGTATTTCTTATCATCAGGAAATCCATCTGCTTGTTTGCCTTCCAATATCATAAAGATATATAGGTACATACCTCTTAAATCACTGCAAAACACAGTAAAATACTTTTCCAGCATAATCGATGTTCGACTTTTACTCAAGAGGTCCCAGGTTCGATTCCCTATTAGGGTAACTTGTTCTATGTGTTTTATTCAGTTAATTTAAAAACATAACGTTGCCTTCGCTTAGTTTTGTTCCGTCACATCATGAGATCTAATATCGTCCGCTAATAATTGTGGATGCATATGTCTCTGTTTACCCCTTCAGAGATATAAGCGTGATGACATTTTCTTTATCTAACTTGAATATATGTATAAAAGTAATTAGTAATTAAAAGAGTTATTAGAACGTCTGTCAAACGAACAATCATATTTCATTATAGTTTTAATTGAGTTAATTACACAATAATAATTATTACCAAGTATCAGTCGAATAATTGTTGTGTTTGTAATTATTATAAATAATTATTACGATTGCAATGGGATATAGAATAAATAAGAATAAATAAAAAGAAAAATAAAAAAATAAGATATAAAAAATATCAAATTTTTACCCTCTAGGTATGGAACCCTAAAAATACTGAAAGTGTTATTAAAATTGGAGATATTACATTCCTAATAACGACCTGCCTGCAGTACTAAACATCTACCACATTCTCATAGGGCTGGCTGTCTCACTCTCACAAGGCCAGTTTAAATAAAGAATAAATATTACTGGACAAGTAACACCAATTGATCAAATCCCAAAATAAGCAAATGATTTACTTGTGTTATGGGTGTTAGTCAACGATACTAATACATAGAAATACTCAAATAGATACAAGAATAAATTTAATAAACACCCAGACCCGGAAATACAAACATCTATGTTCATCACACAAATGTCTG
>DVZL01003385.1:0-14046 GCA_018236625.1 Lasaia peninsularis
TTCGTTACAACCAAACAAACAAACAAACAAACAAACAAACAAACAAACTTTTCCTCTTTATAATATTAGTATAGATAGATAGCGAGTAATTCAATATGTGTAATGTGGGAACTTTAAATGTTCACTTTATACACACACTTAATTTCTAAGTCTCTGCTGAATTTATTACAAAATACCGCACATCACATTTGCCTTATTGGAGTTTATTATTCGTTTAATTTAAAGATATTTTCAACATTTTCGGTGATAATATTTAACACATAAATTAGTAGTTGGCTAACATAACACGTTACGAGGTATCTCAATGAACTGTCATACACTTGTGATAAATGCTCTTGATAAGAAAATGTTAGATCACGCCTGAATGGTTCTGCACTCCGCGCCCTAGTTATCAGCTACACATTTCTCCACAAACCTTAGGAGACCTACATAATCAATCGAGTGGAACTAGCGGTCTTAGGCGTAATATTATTTTCAAAAGAGATAGTTTACCAATAAGACGCACAATTCCCTTGTTAAAAATTGGCAGGACTGAATTTGCCTTAGGTCTGACTCTTGGAGCGATTAGATATTAAGAACAACGGCTACTCGCACGTAAAAAAGGTTACCTATCAAAATTGAATTTTCTTTGGGCTGAAAATAGAAAAAACCTTCTCACCCAGAAAAAGGGCGTTTAGTACTACACCGCCAGAACAGCTGTGTCTACTTACTGTGGAAATCAGAGCTCTAAAAAGAACTTAACTCTTAAAAGAGGCGCAGGCTGAATATCTTCGTAAACACCGATTTTGAAAGCCAATCTCATTCGAGTCTAGGCAGATGTTAATTTCATATTCGTGAAAAGTAATTAAAAAACGTCACGCCCATAAAAAAGGGGAAGACAAAGATACATAATCATGCTCCACGATTAACCAAAGAACCTACCTCGGAACATAGGCCAGCCTCATTTCGTTGCGATCTGTTTTATTAGTTTTACCGTGAATCACGGCCGGGATACAGATAGACAAAATTGTAAAAAAAATAAAACTGTGTTCTGCGGCCCATTTTTAGTCGCCTGGATTTTTTTCTACAGTTTTATTATATTAGGTACTAGCAGTTGCCCGCGACTCGGACCGCGTGATTTATAACCCCGAGACAACTACGATATCACGCCGATGTCAGGTACAAAACTACACAATAATCTATTAAGTTCTATTCAACAAAAAAATCTATACAAATAAATAAAATTGAAGTGTCTGTAAATAATACTAAAATAAGCGATTTTTACTAAATGCATATGTATGTTTACAAGATACATATACCAAAACCACAATTTTTAGAATTTTTCTTTGTCTGTCCGTCTGTCTATCTGTTTGTACCCTGGAAACAGCTGGACCGATTTTGACGAGACTTTCACTGGCAGATAGCTGATGTAACAAGGAACGACTTAGGCTACTTTTATTTTAGAGTTTCATTTTAGAAATGTATGAAATAATTAAATAAAAACACAGACAAGTCTAGGGCACAGCTAGTAATAAATAAAATCGAATAATATAGCCAATTTTCTATTTTAAATTTATTTTTTTCCTACGGAAATCTCTTAAATTAATGATATAAAGTAGCCAATAACCTACCTACCTCGGAACATAGATTACGGCAATACGGCATATTCTGTTATTTATGTGCTATCTATCAAAAAATAATAAATGAAATCTGACCGCGCGTTCATGAATTATAGCCTAATTTATATTTCGGGTTTATCCCCTCTCCCACGGAATCTCTTTAAATAAAAGGGATATTAGCCTGTGAGCCTATAACCAACCTCGGAACCTAGGCTACCCGCTAGCCCGCTAGCTATATTGCGTAACGATCGAGTCAATAGCATTTGCGTGAATCGCGGCCGGGATACAGATAGACAATAAAATATAAAAAAAAGTGTTCTGCTGCCCATTTTTCGCCACCTAGGCCTTTTTTTAAATATCTTCAATGTACAAAATTCATTCTTCTACATTTTTATTATATATATGTATGTATAGATAAGGGTTAAGAATCTATGCCCAGGCGAGCTTAAGACTAGACACCTACCTGATCCTCCCTCCCTGGCACGGCATGGACGTGTATAGCATGTTTTTATATAAATTTCATGCCAAATTGATTCGTTACAATTCAAAATATTAACAAAATTAAAAAATATCCTTGTATTATATAACTATATTGACATCATAAAAATGTTGAAGTCAGTTTTTAGCAGTTTAACAGATAGGTATATCTTTAAAATACTGACACTTTATGTAATTGTAGATACCTAAAATATATAAATATTAGTGTGGTCACGAATATCCACATAAGTTATTTCTAGTTATATAGGTACAATGCGAATAATATGAATACCTTGTGTTGACAGTGGTTTACGGTAAATGGGATGAAAATAATTCGAACATAAATTGATGTGAATAATAATAATAATTAGTTATTGTTATTAACTAGCGATTCGCCCCGGCTTCGCATGAGTATACTATACCTACATGTAAAATACATAAAAGCCTTCCTCTTGAATCACTCTATCTATTTAAGAAAACCGCATTAAAAAAAATTTAAGCATACATAGGGATATAGAGACAGAGAAAGTGACTTTATTTTATACTTTGTAGTGATCATTTGTTAAGATATGTGCACACCACAATGTGGTATATGTTCGTGTAATAAAATACCTTTTAGAAACAACTTGTAACACACATTCTACAAATAAATAATTTAACCTATTTTCCACCAACAAATTGCTTGTATTACCTAAGGGTGGTGACAAGAATCTCCAAAAACAGTGTGTTTGTATGAAGATGGTAATGAATGTGGAGGTAGCTAAGCAAGGATGTAGGAATCTCTGGGCACTCTATACCCTCTGCCTACCCTGCAACTTGCAAGGGACCTGACGTGAAGATAGATATGTATAATATATCAATAAGCAACCCACGATCTTTGGATTACACCAAATTAGCTATGACTTAATCAATTATCTTCAAGAAAGCCAAATATCTATGTAATTTCAACTCAGTCGCTTAGCCATACTAAAATAAGTCAGGTATAAGATTTGATTCAGTCAATAGGCTGTTAACAAGCAGGTTAAGCAACCATGGCTGGAGTCATAGGTCCCTATGTATGTATATACATATATTTGTGGTGAGCGACTAAACGAGACAAAAAAGGCTAGTTAGATATATTTCCAACAAAAATAATAAACAATTAATTTATAACACACTATAAAACTGCAAAAAACATTTCAGTTTCATTATACAAACAAATTTTTCTGTTGAATCCAATTCATTCAATAGGAATTGGCGGAATAATTGTAGCAAACATACAAAACCTTCTACTTTTTAAGCAAGTTAAAAAATAGTTATTTATGCTCAGACTTATGTAAATTCTTCAAGCTATTCCAAATAGAATCAAATCCGTTAATTACTACAGATGTTATGACCTCAAAAATATGTAAATGAACAACAAGATAAGTATTTAACTTGTTTATTTCTTATAATACTACTGTCTTGAATGTACTAATGCGCTCAAACATTATATAACAATAGTGAGACTTCATACAATGGCCTTGACTCTGGCATTGACTCTTGCTAATTCAATAAGGAAATATTTTTTTAGTTATGATATTACTACAAAGTCAGTTAAAACTTTATGGATATTGATACAACAAAAAGAGTAACATTAAAAGCACCCTTAAAGGGTTGTTTTGTGGAGCAAAATTTTCTAGTGCTAACAGAAACATCAATAAATATCTACAGACACAAGTTACACCATGTATTTTCGTTTTTGTGGGGATGTAGTATTCCTATTAGTATTATAAATGCAAAAGTTTGTGAGTATGAATGTACAATTGTTTTTCTTTCATAAAACTACTGGATGGATTTGGATAAAACTACACAGTAACACAGCTTATGCATTAGAATAAAACATAGGTTACTTTTTAACCAACTACATTAGAAAGAGGATAAGTTTTACACAATAAGTTTATTATTTATAGTTAGAATAGATTCTTACAAGGTACTATTGTAAAAACTTACAAAGTCTACCATGTAACTTTTATTAGATATTATTTCGATACCAAAATTACATGACATGTAAGTGACACCGACTCTGGCTGTTGAATCTGTAGGTGACAAAATGTAATATATTGTTAAAAAAATTACATATAACCCATTTTTTTCAATTAATAATTTATAAATTAAACCATAATTAATTGATGCAAATTTAAACAAAATTAAATTTTAATTTGCACAGGTGGAATAATCACTTTATATCCTGTTCAATGAATAGCAAACAACATTTTGTTATAGAAACAAATTTATTTTCTTTATTATAAATTTACTTTTAGATTCAGTAAAATTTAACTTATATCTATTTAATATTAGTGTTTACGCTTCTCATCTCGACTGTCTCTACTAGTTTTAGAACGTTCATAATCGTCATATTTTCTTGATGAAACCCGACGTTTATCATCTAAGCGTCTTTCTCTTGAGCGATCAATTTCTCTTTCGCGAGACCTCGACTTATGACGCTTACTTGGATAGTCTCTTTTCCTATCATAAGGAGATCTTGATCGTCTCTCTCTTTTCTTATGGCTGCTATGATACTTTGAGGACAAAGGTGGTGTCTTAGGTGACTTATCTTTCTTTAAATCACGTTTAGAATCCCTAGAAGTAGATGCAGATGGGGAATCAGCTTTTTTATCCTCAATCTTCGCATCTCTGTCTTTTTGAGCTTGTATGTGTTTATTAGCTTGGTAAATCCTTTTAAGGGCATCAATCTTATGTTCCAAGGCCTCTGGATTAACTTTTGGCCTTTTATAAAGCTGCAATATTCTTAAACAAACTTCTCTAATGTCCTCTTCTGGTACTTTAAACAACGAAAACCAGTGAGGGTTATTTGGGAGTGGCAAACTAATTTTGCGAGCAGTCAAGTATATACAGGCACAGGCAATGGTTTCAGGAGTGAATCTCATAAACACATCAGTGCGCAATGCGTCATTCATGTAGTTCCAGGCCACTTGCATTAGCTGTTTATGTTTTTCATATTGTAGTAGTTGTAAATATACCACTATAAGTTTGTGTGGATGCTTGACGTGAACACAGAAGCCAAGTTCTTTTAAAATGCGACGCTCTGCTTTTATAACTTGATTTTTAAGTTCAATGTAATTTTGATCAACTATCAAAGGAGATATTGTTTTCTGAGCCCTCACTTGCTTAATGTGATGGAATACGTTGATAACATCACGAATTCGGCAAGGTTTCTCTTCGACTTTTGATGCTAAGTATATACTACCCATAGCTGTAGTTTCCATTGGATATCTAACAAAGGATTTCGAGTAGTAGAATCTTTGGAGGTATATCTGACCTGTTGCCATTGCTACTTGAGGGAGTTTCAGCAAAATACCTGCGGTTTGGATCATTTCACAACCTAAAATTCGCAAGTCGGTTTCAGTTTCTAAGTCCAAACCATCAGCTTGAGATGGGGTTTCTTTAAAAATAGATTCTGGCAGAATACAATTGTGCAGCGTTAAAACTATCTTCCCGTAGTTTTTTTGAGGCTTTCCTGTCGTGACATTGTTAGTTTTCGTTTGATTTTGCACTGTTGTAGCAGTCATGTTAGGAGTTAGTGAAAATTATTATTTCCCGGTGAAAATAGCACTATAAGTCATAGCACAATTATTGACTAATTTGTTTCGAAACACAACGAAACTCAATATTTATTTTTTAAGTAACAAAATAAAGAAAATATTGATCATGATCGCACGACATGTAACCCAAATCAAAAATTGTTTGAATTCAAGATGGCGCCACAAAAACAGATGTCAATATCAAAAAATATATTGTTCATCAATTAAATAAGCTTACCTTGAGCCATTATAGAGCGGTAAACACAAATTCTTGTATTTCAAAATCATACGAAAATTATCTATTCAGATAAACACGTTGATTTTCTCACAATTTAGCTACATTAAAATAATCACAACAGTAGACATACGTCAATACGTCATACATAGTGAATCATCGATTGATGACATTTATAGATCGTGCAACACTGAATAATTTGCGAAATAAATAATAATTGTCTAAGATAATAATTGTAGATATTGTTTTGATTTCAGATTTTTTACAAATTTCCATGACCAAAAATATAAAAGAATTAAAAAGAACCACTCTATGCGGCCTGCATAAAAACCTTATGCATTATTAAATTTAAACATACCTGCATGCTTTTGCACAAAAATAAAATTATAGGTATAATAAAAATATAAGAATAAAATATTTTTATCCTATTATTCATTAAAATTTAAATAATATGTAATTTGAAAAATTTATAAACACCTTCCACTACTTCGTTTTTGAGTTTTAGAACGACCTTGAGTGTTTTTTTATTTTACTTTGGCGGCATTGAAAATAATCGATAATAAATTACAATAGCAAGAAATGAACAATTATAACTTAAAAAAGATACTAAAAAATATATAAGTAGGAATAATATTGTTGTTTATTATTTTAATTAAGAACTTACATCCTGGATCTGTGCATTTTTGTATAAATGAATCCAAAAAATCATGTCCATCTCCAGATTCGAAGCAACACTTCACAAAAGACATATTTTTATACTTTCAAATTTTCCTATTAAATTCTAAATATTTGAACCACCATTAAAGATACATATTATGTTACTACTATTATTGGTAATTCTTAGGGCAAAAAATTAAATAATAATTAGAAAATACAAATCACGGAACACTTAGTAATTAAATTATTTTCTCTAGTTCAGAAAACCTGATTGTAGAATACAAAAGTATCCATTTATAAAATGGGTTAAGTGTAGTACATTTCAAAATAAATATTAGCTAGCTATGTAAGCGGACTATATAATGCCGTACATAAATAGTTACATCTTAATTTTGTGACTGGTATTCAAGAACTTTATCCTACCAAATTTAACATGCCATAGGTATAGTTTTATTTCAGAGATATCGCTGTTATTTCAACATCGGTAGAATAATGCGCAAGCATACAACTTGATAAAATGATTCTACTTGTCAACAGATGTCTCTTAATATATAGACTAAATATCTTGCCACGAGATGTCTTTGCTCGTCTCAGCATACCAAAACCATTATTAGATTGGTTTTTAAATCCACGGTGCCAGTCAGAAAAGCATCAGAAAGCAAAAAGAATTAATTAATTAAATCTGTTATATATAATTATGGCACCTTAAACTTACTTAATCTATAAAAAACAACACCAATTTTAATAAATTAATAATAAATTAATTAATTAATTAATATTTAAAGTTTAGGATACCTATATCGAAATTATAATTTGCATGTGGTTACTTTACAAATCAAAATACTTAAAATTTACTTGAATACTTATCAATTAAATAGGTGTTAATGGGGCATTATAGCGATAATACTGCCTTTACAAACCAATTTATATAAATTTTATCAAGTAAAATAAGAATTATAAATATTTTAATATTTTTTTATACATGCGAAATAAAATATTCATTAATTCATTCATAATTTAATAAACAATATAATATGATTTTTACTACTGACGAACTGACAATTGAGAGCTAACTAAACTGAGGAGTCTAGATTAAAATAGCTAATTCCAGAGATTTGCTGCTGCCCTAAAAATCTAGAAATAATCGAATGACCCATTCCATATTATTTAAACAAAATTATTTGCTTGGCGTGGGTCATGAAATGAGTGTTTAAGAGGAAGTTTGAAAATAGCACTAGTAATTAAAAAGAATAGAGAAAGCCGACTAGCACGGAGAAGAATTATACATTTCAATATATAATATTAATGGTAGAATGTGTGACAGGAGTGACTGCTAATGACTGGAAAAAAGACCGCGCCAATCACAGTAATGGAGAAGATTAAGAAAATGATGAAGAAATTATGATTTAGATCATTGATGGGCAAAGTGCGACCCGATTTGTATAGGGACAAAATGCATCTAAGTATAATTTTGGCTCTCCTCTATATTTTTTGAACTTTGAAACATTAAAAATGTTTGACCACCACTGGGTTAGACGTATACGTCTAATATGGCCTACAATCTTTCTCAATTTTTTACAATCAATTATTATTATTGCAATTATCTCTTAAATTTAGAGAAATGTATAGACATTTTAATTAAATTACGCAACTATCCCAACCACAATATTTCGCAGGCGAACTAGATCCGACAGTGAATGGTCTCATCCGCATTATATGGCTATACTATATGGATTTAATACGCCATTTTTAGTTTCTTCTAGCCTTTTCAAGCAATAATGAAATAAATTTATTTATTTGCAGAATACGTGTGTTAAAAAGTTGTACAAAAAGTATTTAACTATAACAACATATTCTGTTTTGGTGTGCAAATGTTTTAACAATAAACAGCTCTTGCATATAAGAGTAGCAAAGTGGAAAAACTCCGATATAAAATGTTAAGTTTCAAGTTAGAAAATAGACAAGCCCACTGAGTTTCTTTCGCCGGATCTTCTCAGTGAGTGGCCGCGTTCCGATCCGGTGGTAAATTTTAGCATTATATAAACGCGTGACAAGAACTATTTTTAAGATATATTCAATAAAATATTTTCTATTCCATTCTATTCTAATGGGGATCTTGATAGATTTATCTGGATCGAAAAATGTCCAGATAAAAATTGTATTGTATCATTTAATACGGTTTTATTACGACTTTTATTACGGTTTTTAATATTTTTTATTACGTATTTTATTACGGTTTTTAATAATTATAATAAGTTTTATAATCCTTGTTTCAAATGCACAATCACTTCTAATCAATTCGTCTCTTTATTTAAATCTATCTGGAACATACAGCAGGTCTAGGTTCAATCACCTAAATTTAACCAGGATTCACTTTAATACGATGATGACGATAGGTAGGCATGTTCTATCTACAACCTCATCGTCACTTAATATCAGATGAAATGACGGTCAAGTGCCTGCTTATTCTATTATAAAAAATGATTGGAAGCATTTATACTTATAAGATATTAATAGAGCAACCACTAACAGAGGGGCCGAAGTGCTACACTAATATTTAAATCAATTCAAAAATAAATACTCAATTCCTTCATTTGATATTTTTAGAACGATTCCAGAAGTTATAAAAAATTAGATGGTTCTTATAGCAGAGGAGGCATGCAAGCAAATGGGTCAGCAAATGATGTACTATACGTCCGCGACACCAAGAGTATCACAGATGCGTTGTGAAGGTTCCCGAGTATTATCCGTTTGGAAATACCGCTGTTGGCAGATGGCTCTACTGTTGTACGAAATTTTGTTTCATTTTCCTGTAGGGATGCGACGACCACATCGTCTGAAAGATTGTTAGATTATTTTACTTGCGCAGTGAGTCATATTTGGTTGAATATTCTTTGATGACTCGCCCATATTGACACAGCTGCTGGGTAAGGTTAATATGTGTCATAACTAAGTTCAAGTTGGAGGGAATACTTAGCCAAATAGCTATAAATGAAAAAACCTTTAACTTCTCTATATAATATATAATATTTCATATAACCACTAAATTAATTATAAAATATACACACGATATTCATTATTACTATGTATGCGTTACGGGTTCGACCGCGTTCAACAATCTATTGAAGTCCAATAATCTATATTGGAAGGACGCTAGAGGGCGACACGGAGTACACACTTGCTTTATAAAGCCTCCCGTAAAAAAACTAATTAAAAATATATATAATAGTGATACGTGCAAATATAAACTCAATTCTGGTGTAGTTAAACATTATGTGCTGGTGAAAGTGTTATCTTTTCGAAAATATAAGGATATGATCCAAAAAAATCATAAAACTTTTACGACTCAAAACAGTGCTCTTAACCAAAATAAAGTTATGTGAAGTTAATAAATAAGTGACATTGCTATGTAATGGACTCAATCTAATAATTTCATATGAAGATATTGTGATATTTCATATTATTAGTAAAATTTACACGTTAGTAAGTCGAATAAAGATCATAATTGACAAATTCAAAATAAACAACGGTCAAAATTTAATACTGTTACTATAAGATTGCGCTGTTATGTTAATACCATTATTAACCAAAAGAGGGCGCGGAACTTGAATTATAATTTACTAGCGACGAATGTAGATGGCGTAATAATATATTCTAACTTAAGCGTTATCAATATAAGCCGGTAGAGGGCAGCACTAATACGTCCAATTTATTGAATTTCAACAATTGATGATATATAAAATAGTTTATTCTACTGACACTACACTAAAAGCTGAGCTTATAGAGGACATTAAATACAGGAGATTACATATTATAATTAAAAAATCTCTCTAATTTCGCCATTACAATGGAAAGCTCTAAATATATTATAACAACAAGATCCAAAAAAATTCGAAAATCAATCTCTTGTCAATCACTAGACAGCGAATTCGATAACTCAAGTAATTTTAAAACACCCTCACCAGCAAGCACTAAAAGTCTGGACCTAACACAGTACAATAGCAAAAATTATATACTAGAGTTGGAACAAGAAGTTGATAATATTAAAAAGTCCTTAGAGCACAAACAGAATAAATTAGAAAATGTAATCTCCGAAAACAATGAACTTAAGAAACAAATTAACATTCTAAACGACGAACTTTATAAATTAAAAACATCATGTCAACCCTCATTTACAAAAAATATAAGCAAGACGACTTCAACAAAGAAAAAAATAAAAAATATACCGACATCCATACCATCTACATCACAGAGTAACAATATGAATGATAGCTTATCAAAGTCATCTGAAAAAACACCATTGGAAAATAATACACAGACATTTTATACTCAGAGCAACCAGCCAACTAAAAATAGTGTTTATAAAAACTGTATCGATGAACCGAATATCACATGTGAAAACAAAATATATATAGTAGGCGGAGAAGAGTGCATCGGATTATCAAGCTTGCTAATTCATATTAGAAGGGATACACCGTACAAAAAATATACTATTCAATTTTTTTTAAAACCGAATGCAAGATCTGAGGAAATATTAAAAAAATTTTCTACCCTTAATATAAAAAAAAATGACAGAATTATATTAGGTATTGGACAATGTGACAGTAACCCACTCAGAGTAGGTTCAGAATTGTACAATTTTCTTAAAGAAATGCAGGATATCTGTCCAATCATGGTACTAAATGTTTCAAATAACCCATATCTAAATGAATGGAAATTAAATAATTTTATACACACGATCTGTAATTGCTTTTCGAAAAATTGCCATTTTGTAGATTTAAAGGAATTAACAGTAAAATATATAAAGTGTAAAAAAATCAACTCAATATTAGATCAAATTGATTACAATATTCAATTCTTAAATTTTAACAACCTTGATATTAATCGTACATGCAAACGGAAGAGCCATACCTCAGAAAATTCTAATAATAGGCCTATTATGCAAAGGACAATTCTTCATTACTTTAAAAATATTGATAAAAAATGTAACACAACATGTACCGCGACAAAACAAACGTTAATCACATCATATTTTCCAAAAACTAAAAACGTACCAACTATTACAGGGAACAATCTTTTTCGTGACCAGAAAAAATAAAATATTCTTTAAGATAATGCATCAAAACATTGCTAGTTTTTACAGTAAAAAAATCTTTTTAGAAGCAGCAGTATCAAACTTAAGAGAATCTAACAAAGACCCAGATGTTATATGTTTATCGGAAACATTTATTAAAAGAGGTGACGAACGTAATATTTCTATGGACGGCTACAACTTGGCCTCAGCCTATTGTAGAATGAGAAAACAAAGCCAAGGAGGTGTTTGCATCCTAATAAAAAAAGGAATATATTTCCAAAATTTTGAACCAGTAAAAAAATTTAGTAAAGATGATGATTTTGAATGCTGTAGCATAGAAATACCTGATCACAACTTGATAATTTTTAGCCTTTATAGAACACCTACTAGTAACATATCTCTATTTTTTAGTAAATTAGACGAATTGCTACATTTAACTTCGAAACTTGCAAATAAAAAAATAGTCTTAGTTGGGGACTTGAACATAAACATATTAAATAAAAATAGAAATACAAGTTATCTTATCGATCTTCTGAGAAGCTATAACTTAAATATACATAATCGTAAACCTACACGAGGTCAAGCTTGTATCGACTACCTAATTAGTAACATTTCCAATGCTAAAGAAGAACTATATCCTCTGGCATTATCTGATCACGAATCAGCCCAAATGCTATTTGTACCCATTGCAAAAAAACCAATAAACAAAGCGTTTTATTATGATTTTAAAAGACAATATAATATGGAAAACATGACAATGTTTAAAAAATATCTTGCAAGTCTTTCTTTCCATGATGTCTTTGCTGAAAATGATTTTAATAAAGCATTTACAATATTCTACGATATTTTTAAGTTACTGTATTATTTATGTTTTCCTATTAAACGATATAAAGTAGCATGTTATCGACAAAAAACACCATGGCTAAGTAGAGGTATTAAAAAAAGCTGTAAAACTAAACGTATACTACAACTAAGTTATTATAGGAATAAGACAGTACAGCATAAAATTATATATTTAAATTACTCTAAATTACTAAGAAAAATTGTAGAACAAAATAAAAAAAATTGTAACATTAAATATATCAACAATTCAAAAAATAAACATAAAGCGGCATGGAATATTATAAAAGAATACTCTAATACATCGTCAGATAAAAGTTTTATTACCAAAATTAGTGATAAAAACAATATTATTCAAAATCCAAAGACTATAGCGAAAGCTTTTAATGAGTATTTTATTTCTACAACAAACAAAATTAATAACAACTGCTCTAACACAAACAAATCGACTATCTCAGCTAGTATTTTCTTGACTCCATATAGTAAAGAAGACATCATAAAAATAATAAATTCATTGAACAACACAAATGCAGTAGGATATGATGATATTAACACAAAGATAGTAAAGTCATGTAGTGGGGAAATAGCAGATGTATTAACGCATCTAGTGAATATGTCTTTTGAAAAGGGTTGTTTTCCGGAATCTCTAAAACTATCAGTAGTTAAACCATTACATAAGAAAAATGATCGATGTGATATAAGTAATTATAGGCCTATAACTCTAGTCCCAATTTTCTCAAAAATATTCGAAAAAGCGATATATAAGCGCATAGTTAACTTTGTAACAAATTTTAAAATATTAAGGGATGAACAATTTGGTTTTCAAGCGAATAAATCGACAATTAATGCCTGCTATGACTTAGTTACTACAATTATTAGTAATTTAGATGCAAAAAAAATGACATCTGCTATATTCATTGATATGTCGAAGGCATTCGACTATGTATCACATCCCAACCTATTAAAAAAAATTGAAAACCTAGGAATCAGAGGACCTGCTCTTAGTTGGATCTCTTCATATTTAAAAGACAGGATTCAGTATTGTGAAATTGAACAGATCAACAAAAATGATGAACTTAAAAAATATGTATCATCCCATGCTTATAACAGATATGGAGTTCCTCAAGGAAGTGTTTTGGGACCTCTATTATTCTTATTATACATAAATGACTTGGCTGAAATAACTGATAATCGTTTAATATTATTTGCAGATGACATCTCAGTAATCTTTATATCTAATAAAAGTAACACTTATTCTGATTATGAAAATAACATAAACTATACACTAGCACAAATAATAGAATGGTTAAATAAAAATAATTTATGTATCAACATAAGTAAAACCAAATTTATGCAGTTTAACCTATACAACCAAAAACAAATTAAACTAAATATAAGATATGGAAACGAACCAATACAAGAAATAAGTGAGTACAAATTCTTAGGTATTCTTATTGACAAGTACTGCAACTGGAAAGTACATATAGAAAATGTGTGTGGAAGGTTGCAGAGGTTTGTTTACGTACTACGCAGACTAAAAAATACTACATCAATTCATGTAGCCTTATCAGCCTATCACGCCTATGTGTCATCAGTGCTGAG
>DVZL01003386.1:0-14046 GCA_018236625.1 Lasaia peninsularis
TTACGAGTCGTAGATATACTAGCACACCTCTGCCTACCTCTTCGGGGATAATAGGCGTGAAGGTACTTTTTTTTTAATAACTTGTTATTAACTTTCAACCTCCTCTTCACTTTATATCAAGTTGAAATTCATTATACTATTAGTTCCAAAAAAGAGGAGTAACATTAATGAATGATCTGGTGTAGCTCGGTCGGACAACAGCAGTGGGCCGGCCAGCACCGACAGTTCCCAGGATGACTTCGCTGCCGACGTTAGAGAACTAGATCCATCGTCGCCTGTTTTCGGTAATCACTTTGTTTTTCATTCACATTTCATTTCATCAATTTGTTTGAATTCCCTTCACATTTCATACTTACTCATATTTGACGGCACCTTTTGCTTTGGCACATATAGACTATAGGTTTACGTGCTTGTTAAAAGCTGTTCAAATTCTATTCTAATTATATTTTATTGAGAGTTTAATTCTTTATAATAAAGTAAACTTATAGCTTAAGAGTTATGGTACTTAATTGGTAACGATATGTATTAGGAGCGGCGCTCGTGGTTCGAGCGACTTATTTGGTGTGTCACCGACTAATCTCTACTTGGAAAGGAGATCTCCAGGTGTCACTGGCTGCATTGGAACTATTGTCCGGTCTGGCAAAACTACACTCTTCTAAACCAGGTAGTTGAATCTATATCTTTTATAATGAAAGAAAGAAATAAATTTGAAATTCAATAAATGTACTATAATATTATGTAAAAAAGCACTTGTCTTTCATATAAAAATTTCAAAGAACAGAGTGCCATAAATATCTATTGCTGATTTTCTACGCTGGAAGATTTACATGAATAATGTTTGAAATCAATTTTGAATAAAACATCAACGGTGTATCAATATATTTTTGTAATCGGAGACTTAGAAAGTTTATTGAGATAGTGACTTACACATAAGGTCTACAACATCTATGGTGTATATAGGACACGGTTGTCTTTTACCATCAAGATAGCGTTCATATAAACAACTATACCTAAAAATTAAACAACCTAATACTGATATCATAAAGCTTTGGAGTTTTGAACAAAGTTAATCAAATTCATTTAGGAAATATATAAACACAATCTGTCCTGGCGAATTTTGTTCCGTCCGCAGTGATGGGGTATGAAACGCAAAATTACATTCAAAAGCAAAATAATAAAATTTAACTTCATTTTTAAATTTAATTCCATTTTTAACGACTTTTGAAATGAATATAGTTCTGAATTAATGTTGAAGGGAAGGAATAGTTTCTAAAGGTAAACGAAATTGTTATTTTCACTACTACATTTCTACCATCTTTTTCATATTTACTCATCTTTTAAACCAAAATTAGCCTTATCGGTCAAGCCGTTCTCATGTTTTAGCGAGACTATGAACAGCAATTGATTTTACTTTATATTTTTTCTATTGCCTCTTTAATCCAATATGGTAATGGTTCAATGGTAATGAGTACACGCGATCTGTTTAATGATCTATTGTGCACTAATTAAAAACGTACTAAATTGACGCGTATCGGCGTAAATACTAACAACGCGCAAGTTAATGTACTGTAGCATAGGGTATAAGACATTTTTTTTATATTTAATAGTCAATAGTAATATTTTTATACATGCTGCTCAGAGTATATCATAGGTAAGGATACTTCATTAAGATCTGGCTGAATACGTTAATAAAATATTATGTATGTACAAAAAAATATCGCTTTTTTCATACTTTTAGTGGCGAAATGCAATCCAGCAATTTTTGAAAATTTCTAGATTTTTTTATGACAAATTCGCTTTCTTTAAAATGCTCCGAACATATTGTGTTCGATTTTGTGGGGATCCATTTATTTTTAATTTAAAGTGAAATAACACAAAAGAAATAAGTAATTCTGTTGAAGTATGATCGTTTATCGCGCCCGCCCTGCCTACATTTAACTATTCCGTGGTGCGTGCAGAGGCGGCGGAGCGCGGGCGCGCGGTGCGGTGGATCTGCGACTACATCACGGTGCAGTGCGGGCGGCCGCCGCAGGCTCACTCGCGCGACCTGCACTCGTGCGTGGTGGCCGCCTACTCGTGCCTCGCCTCGTGGCTGTGCCCCGCGCTGCTGGCCGACGCCGCCTGCCTCGCCGCGCTGCTCGAGGTCGTCGAGCTGGGACTCACCGGTTCTAAGAGCCAAGGTGACTCACGCACGCATACGTACACGCACGCACGCCCACTCGCACGCACGCACGCCCACTCGCACGCACGCACACAAGATTTATCCTTTTTCGATCACATTAAAACAAATGGTATGCGCTCCGAACTTCTATTACGGTAGTTCAGTTTGGAACCCCGCCATGTACCGATGGGTTTTTTTTAACTTAAGTACATTTTCTGAGTATTCTCTCACTGAATCGATTCAGTAGTTCTGGTGTGAGTCACGGCCGGAATGTGGAAATACAGACGGATACTAATTTGAAAGATGCGTTCTGCTGCCCGTTTTATATTAGGTCGAGGCGACTGACCTATTTTTATTGAATATCTTCAATGTACAGTGTTCAATGAGACGAAAGCCGCAGTGACATGACTAGAACATGGAAATTACAGAAGTAGACGTGAGATTAAGCGACCAGCGGATGCCGCGGAATACCACGTCCAGATGGCCTCTAAGAGTCACACATGTAAAATGTGAATGTTTTAATGTTTGTGTGTCG
This sequence comes from Lasaia peninsularis, assembly GCA_018236625.1. Classification (NCBI taxonomy): domain Eukaryota; kingdom Metazoa; phylum Arthropoda; class Insecta; order Lepidoptera; family Riodinidae; genus Lasaia; species Lasaia peninsularis. The sequence continues at coordinate 2,697 of DVZL01003386.1, forward strand.
GTGTTATATATAGGGAATAATTTTCTTAATAAATAAGATTAGAACTTTGGTTCTTGTCTCATTTACATCCTCTCAAAGTGGTGAAGACACCTTCAAGCAATTAATTAGTCAAGTGAGCCTGCTTGTCCAACTTTGAGAAAGTCACCACCTCCTTATCACCTATCCTTCCCGTAGGGTTCCGTCTGTTACATTAGGTACTGTTGTACAGATATCCCGTACTATTTATATAAGAAATTATTATTTACGTCCGTGTACGGGCTAGAGCCTTAGGGACGTAGGGTGAGGTTATGAGGTTAAGTAAGTAAGTGCACCCCGACACACAGGACATACAGACACTGACGCTCTCCACGAGTATTTTACTATTTACAAACAAGACTAGTAGAGACACCCGACGATACCTGGGTTCATGGCGGACGGTACATACAGAATGCACTCTTCTACAGATTTATTATAAGTATACATAGATGTAATATTTTGTTAATTGAAATCCATTTGTTTCGTAGCGTCATTTTACTTGAAATCAGAAACGGTACCGAAATATACTGCGGCAAAAAATTAACAAAACTATTTTTCAGGTAAACCTGGTGAACCACCTAAAATGAAAGATGAAAAAGAACTAAAGCCTGTGTCGATGAGGGTTCGAGATGCTGCCGAGTCACTGCTGATGCTCATTTTAGATCAGGTAAAACGACGTTTAATTGAATGAATTAATCATTTTATAGCTATTAATTAAATAACTAGAAATCTTAATAAAATATTTATAATTTGGAAGAAAAAAAATCTAGTCCTTTCTTCTTAGCAAATTCTTAATTTTCTACATATTTCTTGAAACACCTTGTTTGAAAAATGGGTAAAATGTTACGAATACTACTTATTAATGTGAATTACAAACTACACTGTTACAAAGTACAGTGCGAGGAATTAGTTTAAATGGATTTAAACTATTTTAATTCTTAATACTTGAACTAGGCAATGTCTTCGTGCGGATTGTTAACTTAGAATTATGTAACTTTATATATTTTTTTAAATAACAGATTATAATAAATCAGTGATAACTAAACAATCACATTTGGGTAGCATCTACTCCTATGATTTATCTGGGGTCAGCATCAGGCACCAGATATATCAGCATTTCCATCGTTTATCTGTATATTTTTTAATCTCTTTATAATGTGCTTGATATTTAACTAATTTTGTTTTAGTAATATTTATTTTGAGGTTAATGTCTTTTAACATTTCATCAACCTTTTTCAAAATTTTTGTTGTTTCCGATATTTGTTGTTTATTTGTGCCCCATAACCTATTCGTAAGTTCTCTTCATATATATCTCTGCCTACTACTTCAAGGATCGAATATTGTCACGCTCATATGGTTGTGACAATATTTTTTGCTATCGTGATACAAATTAGAAAAAAATAATATGTAGTCGAAAAAAAATACAAATTTTAAACAATTTATGAACTTCAATTTGTCACGTTGTCCGTCCTCCCTTGTCACATATTGTCGCACCCAGCAGATCGTTGTCGGGGGTCGTTATATGCAAACTATATAACAGATTTTCTAATGACCACAGTGTAATAAATAATTTGTTATAATATCCTGATTGCCTCTAACTTATGACAGGCTGGAAGCAACGGTGTAGGACCGTGGTGTAAACTCGATGAGAACTGGCTAGCTGAGATGGGTCACGGCAAACTACGACATTTTGTCGCGGACGGTAACACGTTACTGGCCTTACTGGAAGAACCATTGGCGAATAGTCAGGAACCACAGCCTACTATTGTTGGTAAGTAGTATATTTACTTAAAAATAATGGGAAAATATGTCTTAATAACCTTCAAGGAAAGAGCGTACTCATTTTTAAAAGGTCGGATAAGCATCTGTTTTACATCCAGTGTCACTTACCTTCAGGACCCACTTGCCCGTTTGCTTCCTTTTTGTAAAAAATAATTTTAATTATATAAATATGTATATGTGACGAAATATTGTATGCCCGATTTGTGTGGTGTATTAACACCAACTTATTGATAAGTAGTAAACAATATACCCTTGAAATTGGTTACCAATAAGCCGATAATTTTTATACATAACATTTTATAGTAAATTTAAATCTATTGGAAAAGGAAGACATAACTGGTAGGACATATTGGTTGTACACCTTAGTCTAAGGCATTGTGGCAGTGATGATTTTACTTACTGTATCGCCAGCTCTATATAAAAATAACAGAACTACGAGACTGTATGTGATACAGTGATAATCCGCAATGGTTGGGGCCAATACGCGTGGTCGCTGAGTAGCCGCGGAGCGCCGCGGTGCGCGACGCGCGGTGGCGGCGCGGCGTGCGCCCGCCCCGTCGCCATTTCCGAGCCCCCGCCCCGCGCCCCGCCCGCGTGCCGCCCCTTGCCCGCCGCACCACCTTGCGCCGTGTGAGTACCTATGAAAGACGGCCTCGTTAGCCCTATAGTTTTCGTTTAATACCACCGACCTGCCACGACACTCCCGACATTTATATTCATCGTATAAATTGTGTTTATTTAATGTTGTATTCATTTGAGTATATCTGTGTCAGTATCTTTGACTAACCGTAACACGAGTATATCATATTTTGTTTACTTTGGAGTGAAATTAATTTATGTACTTAATTTATCCAGAAATATTCATTATTTATTTTTTCAATAGGGACTCTGCGTTTCCGAGTTTAGACGCCGTTCTTCGCCAATTGAATGATCCTGAGGCATCGACTTTATTCAAACTACTGGAACAACAAGCAGTGCTTGAGAAAAAAGTGCGAGATAATGAAGAAAATGTTGTAAGTTAATAGATAGAATCGGGATTTACTTTGCGGAAATCCATCAAATGAAAAAAACTAATTTGCAAAATGTCGCGAAAATACTGTTGTAGCGTGCTTAACCTGAAATCGAAGACCCCAAATAATACTCGATCCAACACACAATCACTACATTGTTTAGGAACACCAACACACCAACAATATTCACAATACTATGCACTCACCGTACATTTCTCTTCACAACTGAATCACCATCAGGAAATTTAGACTATTTCACTAACATCAAGTACTAAGTGTCATCCACCCAGTTGTGAGTCTTGTGTGTCTTGTTTGTTCATTTAGCAGTATAATCTATTTATTATTATATTTAATTTCTAATTGTTCTAGAATATTTAATTTTAATCTTTTATTACCTAAATGTCAAAAGTATGACTCGCTTTCAATTTATTATACCATTTCTAGTAAATGTTGCGCAAATTTTGACTTTCCTGGGTGATTATTTTTGAAGGCGGCTATATGTTTTTTGTAGCGGGCCTCAAAATTACGATCTGTTTGACCAACTATATATTGATATCAGATTTACAATAAAAAATTGTACAATATTCAGTATATTCAAGTTAAGTTACACCTGAAAAAAGTAGTAATTAGTATTGAAAAGGCAAATTCATGACAAAATTTCGAAACTTTTTCGTCTTGTCCCATGTTGGGTTATAGATAAATACATTAATAAACAATTTAGACATATATTAAGCCGATTTTAATGAACTCTGAACCCCGCCGAATATGACAATTTCCTGTCTGAGAAAAAAGTAGCCGATAGACTTGCACATCAGGCCTAACACCCTGGCCACAGGACAGCGACGCGCCTACAACATCTATGGTGTCTATAGGCCACGATTGTCGCTTACCATCAGGAGACCCGTGAGCTTGTTCGCTTCCTTATTCCATAAAAAATCTATTGTGAAATAGATGATAAAATGTTGTTCTAATAACTATCAGAACTCCTCTCTAACTCCAATACGAAGACGTAACCGCGGACAATAGTTACTTTTAAATGAAGATTAATTTAGGAAATGGTATTAATTGTATTAATTTAATTGGTATTGGTTTTTGCGCAGATGCCAGAAGAATACGTTCCACCTGAGCCTGTGACGGAGTTCCAAACGGCAAGATTGTTCTTATCGCACTTTGGATATTTAAATATTGGTGGTGACAAAAAGGTATTATTTTGCATATCTGTAATCTAAGTAATTTATAGGTATTCATGACAATTATTTAAAATTATCTTAAACTATAATTACACAGGTCTGCACCAATTTTCCATAATCAATACGTTCTCACAAATGCAAAATACTAGGTAAATTTAACTTATGTAACTGTATAAAATGTAACGTGACATACCTTTATTATCAAAAAAATAGTCGATTTTTTAAGTCATTTCTTGAACAATTAACTTTTTTTTTTAAATGAAATGAACTTAAATCGTTAGAAGAGGGTTAATGACGGTAATAACTATCAGGAGGAAAGATATTAACAATAGGTATAGTGCCTACCTCTAATTTAAATATATTATACATAAACAAATAGCAATGTATATTAACATTCAAAAAAATTGTAATTATTAATTAAATTATCAATCATATCAATAAAATATCAATAAACAAGCAAACATTTTGCACACTTCAATAAAACAACGCGAAGATGGGGAGAGAATTGTAACAAAATCGCAAACACCACATATTCACACAGCACGATCGAATAACGATCAGCGACATCTAGGTTAAAAATGTCGTGTCTCGACTTGTATATATCAGGGCGGGCCGCCGCGGCTGGTGGCGCTGGAGGGCGGGCCCGGGCTGGCGGCGGCGCTGCGGCGCCTGGACGGCGTGGGCAGCCGCGAGGCGCTCACGGTGCACGTGTTCTGCGCACGCGCAGGCCAGCGCGCCGCCCGGGACATCGTGGCCAACGCCGCGGCGCGCGACCTGCCGCACGGGTTCGTCGCCATGCTGCGAGGGTGAGCGCGTTCGCTTTTACCGTTCGCTTATCCTCTTGTGAGGGGAAGCTCTTTTTATACGTTACCGGCGATATCATTTATTACATATATAAAATTAAGTCAGATATCTTATTTTGATTATGTACGTTTTTACACTATTCGATTTGCGTGATGTTCAATATAAATCGAACGTTTCATATCCGTACGGTTAGCGGATATATTGGAGACGCGTCATTTATATTATTTCGTAATCGCACCGTGATCTCGTAGCGTAAACGATGAACTTTGCGATGTCCGCGTTCCAACTGCTTCTTTGATTATTTCTCTATTAGTATTAAAGCGACTCGTGTGGATTGCCTTTTACTATCGCTATAATTTCAGTTTCCGTTTAAACTTTGACAGTAAAGAAGATGAGGGACTCGAGAGACTTAAATTTACGACGATTTTTGGGTAAAAACGGAAGATGTAAAAATTTCAATTTATGGTATTGATTGATACTAAAAAATGCAATTTATTAACTCTCTAATTATCGTCGATTTTAATCCAGTCTACAGGATAATTTATATCTTAAATATTTCGGGAACTTTAAAATAGGTACGTACAATGAAAATGTTTTCGATGATTGATGTGCAGGCTAGGGCGGCCCATGCGAAGATCGGGCGCGGGGGGCGCGGCCAGTGATGGGGCTACGGGGGGCGAGGTGGGCGCGGACGGCACAGGGGGTGCGGGCGGCGCGGGGGGCGCGGCCGTGCCCGCTGACTACGACGGCAGAGAGCAGGTGCGTAGCGACATCTAGTGTCCGATATCTTTCGGATGATCTTTACCTTTGATTTTAACAGTAAAAAACTATCTTAGTACAAAAATTCGTCGAAGTCGTTTTAGAAATTACGGAGAAAATATTTTTACATATGTAAGAATCGTTCGTTCAAAATATATACTATATATCAATAATAAATTACAAATATCAATAATTTTCTTTAATAATGCTTACAAAACTAATACCACATTGATTCAAATCTGATTTGACGAGACATTTGATATAGCATTATTACTCACTTTTAACTTAAGACATGTCACGCCCTCGTAAACTTCAGTTTCAGCCTACCGTCTCCGACATATTAATATGTTTTTGTGGCTATATGTGAAAGTGCTAATCCACTGTTGGTAGATTATTTTTATGAGATAAATTTATGACAAAAATTATTATAGGTCCTTTACTGGTCGGATTCAACAGACGAGATATCATTCGTGGTGCCCTCGGGTCACGAACTGACCGACTCCGATGAACAGAACGAAAGCTTGAAGTCTGACGTCGACGGATCTTGTTTATCTGTCAAGTAAGTATTTTCTCCTCGATTTTAGATTATAATAATAGTCGCCTCACCACCTACTGACGTATCCTTTTCCTTTCGTAAATTACCATGAATCTAAACATCCTGTATATAACACTTCTGACAAAGAACTATTCGAATACATATTCCGGACAGTACTTTGTAACAAGCTTTTAGGTAACTTGTAATGTATGTATATATTCTGGTGGAATTTAGCAACCCTGACAACATAGGTATCTAATGAATTGGTTTTCTAAAGACAATTCGAAAAATAGATCGATAATAAATAGACTGATAGAAGGGTGATAAGAATGAGTTATTCCAAATGTAACATGGCGGCACAACCCAAAATGACAGACTAGTTATTTTTAGTGCACTTCGACCGTATGATTACCAAATGAAAGGATCCGCTGAGGTTAACTAGAATAAACTTCTTTTTAATTTTTTACTAACAACGTCACTATACAATTTATATTATATAAAAGCTTGTTGCGAGACTTCAAATACTCATGTTTGCTTAGTTAAGAAAACCGGATCAATCAAATACGTTTTGAATTTTGGGTACACAATTACAATATAAGTTATAAATATATAGTAAAATCGAGAATTACATAAATTTTGAGCTCAGTCACTCAATTTTAAGCATGTGATATGCTCCCACAGCTAACCGCTAATGTTAGGTCCCATGATGTGATCTACGGCAAGTCCGTCGCTTTCGTTCCACTCACGACGACGTTTTCCTTCACCATAAGGGTCACTCAGAAAATATAATAACTCGCCGCCTTACCTATTCCTGCCGCCATAATGACATTGTCGTGTTCCGGTCCGGAGGGTAAGGTAGCCGGCAGACTTGCACATAAGGTCTAACAACCCGACCACAGGGCAGCGGCGCACCTACAACATCTATGGTGTCTATAGGCTATTGTTGTCTCTTACCATCAGGAGACCCGTGTGCCTGTTCGCTGTCTTATACTATATAAAAAAAAAAGAAAATCATCGTAACACCGCGGACTATCGAAATGGAAGCGAAGCACCCAAGCATTAATTGAAACTTGATTTTATAGAAGCGGCGAGAAGTCCGGCGGAGGGGGCGGGTCGTGGTGGGACGTGTCGGGCGCGGCGGGCGTGGCCTACGAGCGGAGCGTCAGCGAGAGCGAGCGGCCCGACCAGCGCGCCGCGCTCGCTCACACGCGCGCGCTCTCGCTCGAGCTCGACCGCCAGCCGCACGCCGCCACCGGTATGTACGGCTTCGTCTGGGTGAAGACTTTGTTTATCTCTTAGCTCACTTCTCTGATGCTGCGGCTCTCAAATGAATTCAATTAAAATTTCGCCGTGCAAGATTTTCGACGTCGCGCGGGAAAGTTTGCGGCCGCTCCGCGTGATGCCGCACCGGCCCTTGCGCGACGACGGTGTTTTTGTTTCCCCAAATTCGTAGCATCTTCTGAATGTAATGTCCGATTGAAGTAATTTAAAAGTTATCTGATACCTAGTTTTCTTTATAGATGTTGATATGTTCTATAATATTGTGGAACATAGTGCACTAAGAATTTCAATGAATTAATAAACAATAGCGACAATTATAATATATTTTCGCGGCCCATTTTGCAGATATTGATTGATGTTCTTATGACGAATTTAATGCCAATAAGCGTTTTCTCCCTATAATAGGTAGTGCTACGTAACTGTACCGCTGTCCTCAACGAAAACAAAAATGTCCCGCTTTTACAATAAAAAAACCTTTGAAACTATATAATAAGGAATATGCATGTTTTTTTTATTAATTTTTATTAAAACTACCTACAGTGGTCCTGTTGGAATGACCCAGTTAACCTATGCAGGCCTCTGAGGTAGGGAGGCAGATGGTATACTCTACACAGAGGACCAACACTGACCAACAAATAAAATGTATTGTTTTTTTTTGCGCAATATTATATTTTTGTTAAATTATGGTAATTTTCACTATTATATTGTAAGACAAGTTTTTAAGTAATTTGATTTAAAATATAATATTTTGGTAATAATTCAAATAGATTTTTTAAATACCTATCGTGATATGTTTGTTTCTTTTTCATATAAATACTCGTATCCATCAATCACGATTTTGTTGTATTTTATTCACAGGTAGTGGAAGGAGAAATAAAGATTTTACACCAAAGATTCTTATAATCTGGTTGGAAGATTTTGAAGATCATCTTAATCTACCTATAGGTGAGTGTTTTATTTCATGTTGTAATATAGTTTTTGATTTGTCAAACAAACACAAAAGTAAAGTCATGGAGTGTATGACGATGATAAAACAAATTTTTTTAATAATAACAACATATTCGGTAGTTATAAAAATACTCATATAAGTTCGAGAACTATTTAATGATACGGATATTGCAGGCCGTAGCTCGGTAAAATACGACACTACAATTTGTGAGATAAGACACATTAAAATGCTTTTGGATACAGGAGTAGTGTATATTTTTGTGGTGTCCCCAACCGCAGATGAGCTGCTGCGGTACTGCGAGACTGGCGTGGCTTGGCGGCGCAGCGAGGCGCACGCACTGTGCGTGTCGGGCGTGCGCAGTGGGCTGGTGCGGGTGCGGGTGGGAGGGGGCGCGGGGGCGGGCGCGCTGGCGGACGGCGCGCTCGTGGCGCCACGCCTGCTGCCCGACTGCTTGCGCCGCGCCGCCAGAGGACTCGCGCGCCGCGCGCGGCTCCAGACTGATAGGTGAGCCTACCTAGGGATGGGCAAATGGAGAATAAATATCGATACATATCGTATCGATATTTTTCAATTGTATCGATAAATATCGAGTAAAAAATGACGATATTTTGATATATCGTTATTTTCTGCGCAATAAGCGATTACTTTTTTTTTTACGCGATCGATAATAATAAATTTTTGTAGCAACTAAACTATACTCATACAGCCTGCTGCCTTCTTACTCTTTTTCTAGAAAATATATCGATTTTGATATCTGAAATAAATACCGATAGTTGATATATCGCGGGAAAAAATATCGTTGATTTATATCGATATTTTTCGGAAAAATATCGATTTTTTAGCTCAAGCCTAAGACTACCCATATTTTAAGTACCTGTCTTCTTATTATAGTATCGGTATTGTTGTTCGACAACCGTTTAAGGACGTTGACGGAGCGCGATGAATGTTCCGTTTTTGAAACATTAGAGATGCCGTTGTTGTAAAAAAATATATACAAATGTGTGTCGTAAAAATAACGATAATGAATGAGAAGACGTGCGATATATAGATAATGTTAGTACTGAAAACGACAACAACTTCGAGAAACAATTGCCTATAGTGGTTAATGAATGACGATCAAATCAGTACGCATACAAAACATGGTTGTGTAGTGTGTAGGAAATCGCAAGTCGCAGGCGCAGCATCTTATCTTAAACAGAGTAAAGTTTTTTTTTAAGATTCCAGACATTTTTAAAAAAATGGTTAAAGTATTTTGAAAACGATTTTGTGCTTTTTTTATAGTATGAAGGGATGTGACTCTTAGTACTCGATACTTTGCGTACACCTCAAGGTACCTGGCGTGAAGATATGTATATATGTGTGTTCTAATATTTTATTTTTTAATGACCTCGTTAATGTATAAAATCATGAAAAGATTATCTCAATCTATTTAACTGAAAAACCCCATCAGGTCCATGTGATGACATGTCATTCTTTTTCCATAGATATCAACCTCCCCATGTACGAAGACGTCACTTGATACAAGAAATCTCTCAGCAGTATAAAAAGGATTTGACAGAACCAGAGCTTCTCGAGTCGCTGTTTAGGGCACCCTAAATGGGCTTTCAAGAACAGAGTATCGAATATTACGTGATATCTTAAAATTCCAGAAAGAGATATTTTGTAAAAATACAGAGATTTTGTTCGTTGTCTTATCATATAAAAAAAATGTTACACTGACTACAGAGGTCTGGAATAAGCATCAAGGTATAATAAGGCATAATATAAGAAAGAGGCAAACAGTTATAAATATAATAAGTCATCGTTCGCGTTGACAGTGTATTACCAGGGTAAAGGGTTATTATTATTAGTACTGACACAACTGCATCGTTTCAACTAATGACTTCAACCCGTCAGCGTGAACTCGACTCTCTAATTACGGGTGATTTGAATGATCAATGGACTAGAGGGTACCGATAAGACACTGGATATCCTTAACGCGAACGTACTGTAAATCGAAAATCTCATCTGCATTTCCAAAGATTAAAAATACAGATGATAATATCGAAAATTGGATTTCAAATATTTATTCAGAATTATTCTGACTTAATAAGTATTAATAGTTTAGCTACAATAGTTTTAAGACTGAATTGTACTTTATAATTTTATAGCATTCCTTCATTTTATTATATGAGACCTGATAATTATCAAGTTTAATTATTTATTTACAAAAAGGTAATCGTAATAATTTAGCTTATTGTTATTCATATATTAAAATATTTATTAATATGAAGCATTTGTTTTATTTTTCCTTTATTGATTCTGCGAATGTTGTACCTAGCGCCTGTGACAGACACACGATTGAAGTGTTTGTAATTATTATGTTCCTTAATATTTTCTTATATAGTTTCTTTCCAAAAGAACCTTTCGAAAATAATTAACACAACCAACGAAACGGTGATCAAGGGAAGTAGAGCAAACGTAACTTCAACGCCCCCTGGTGAATTTATAAACACACACGCACGCATACTCTCTCTCTCTTTCTTTCTCTCCTCTCTCTCTCTCACACGCACACAGACATGTGTTGACATATTTGCACTATAGGTAAAGTGAATAGGCACCTTTCTGCTTAGCATGCTTCCACCTTTGACCACTTCTTCACTTTCCATTAGGTGAGTTGAGGGTCACTATGCTAACAGATAGTGTTATAAAATAAAACAAGTTTAAAAGATGGTCATATTTACGAGTCAATTTTTCTGAAGGCCCGTTCGGATTTTTTGAAGATTCGTTCAAGTACAACTGACTTAGTGTAAAGTAATGTAAAGTAAAGCTAATTAAACCAGTGGCGTAGCGTGCCTTGGCGGGGCCCCGTATAAAAAATTTGTTAGGGGCCCTTATATGGGGGTAAATAATTTTTACAAAAGAAAATATTTATTATAACATTATTATTATTATTTATTCGTTACAATATTTCAAACATTTATATTAATAAGGTGCATCATAAACTCGTCCGAATTTTTCCGTGCACCGACGAGTTAACACAGCT